>JAWWMP010000011.1:16008059-16025929 GCA_035047865.1 Dendrocincla tyrannina
TTCTATTCTATTCTATTCTATTCTATTCTATTCTATTCTATTCTATTCTATTCTATTCTATTCTATTCTATTCCCATAAATCTATTACCATATCTAATGTACTGTTTGCCTGCAACCTGACTGGCCTACCTCACTTTAGTAACACATAATGGACACTGTTGATTCTGATGGCAAAATTAATTACCATTGTCTTACTGTACTCTTTTTGTGAAGTCAGAAGAGAGATTTCTAATTTATTGTACTGATCAGATTACATGGAATTAATATTTTAAGCCACAGAATTGTTTTGGGTTTAGAAATTAGTAACATAATTGTAAAAAATACTGTATCTATATTTGATAATACATTTAAATTATATAAAATACAAAATTTTAAAACATACTGATATTACATATGTTTGATATATTATTATATAGAAAATATAGAATTATATATATATGTATCTCTCTCATTGTCTTAATTTTAGTCACCTGAAGTCCAGGCATTCCTGGCAATCCAGGATCACCTTTTCCACCATACTCTTGGCTATATCCATCTGCAGGGCACCCCTGGACAATTAGATAAAAAGAAAGATAAAAAGTTATGCTGTAGAACTCTGTAGTGGAACAAATTTTCTAATACAGTTTGCAGGGTAATAAACAACAGTGGAACTGCATGATGATGGAAATTGTCCACTATGGATAGTTCTACCTTTAAAAAAAGATTTTATTAAACAAAATACACCTTTCAGTCATTCCAGCTCCCTGCTATATCTCTTCAGATATATCTACGTTACTCATGCAGAGTCCAGGCCTTCAATCTATTTCTATTACTTTTCAACTATTTAAAATACTCTCTAGTCCATCTGCAGAGTTCTATATGAATTCATAAGATGTTTGTGGGAGGACCTTAGTTCTTTGTGTGCTTGAAAATGTTAAATTCCTTGCCTGCAGTAACAGTAGTTTAAGGGGATAAAAATTATATAACCTTTTTGTAACCTGGGGTGAATGCTACAAGTACAAATGAAGCACCAAACTTTGTGGTTGCTTCTTCTGGAAAGTAAACCTTCTGTTTATGAGATGAATGGAGATGTTAGGAACTCTTTTCCATAAATGGACATACACACAAATTGTTGATAACCAATAAATACTTCATGTAATATAATGCAAATAACTGACCTTCTCTCCTTTGATACCATCAATACCCTAGGAAGAAGAACAGTCATATTAAAACAGAAAAGTAAAAGAGAATGCTGAAAAGACACATTCTAAATATTCTTTAAGCTTGGCACTCTTCAAGTTATTTATTTTCATGTTTACTACGCCAGAATTCAACCAAAGAATAGCATACTGTTAAAAAGTGTTACAGGTACAACTCTACAAGTGAAGGCAGAACAGCTTTGAAGCCTGACCTTAAAAAATGAATAAACAAATAAAACCAGGAGAGCTGGTAAAATAAAGATCATGCTTAGAAATTATTAGATTTGAAATCACTGGAACCGGACAGACAGCATCCCTTTTCCACTTGTTTAGAAGTTTCTCTCAAAATACATTTCTACAGAGAAAACCCTCAAATCCTAGGGTTAAAGCAATGCACCCAGAATAATAAGTTCTGAGGTTAATCCATGATTCTTATTGAGTTAAGGCATTTTTGTTCTCGAAGATGTTTAGGCATGAACTGAAACTGCAGTCTTTTAAATACATCTTGGACACCTTCAGACATGTAAGTGGCAAATCTTCATGAGTAGCCCTTGAGCCTAAAGAGCTAACTCCAGTCAATGAATTACATGCACTCATTAACTAAGAAATTGAGGCCCACCATGCAGCCAGTAAAGCATTACTTTTAACTTTGGTCTCTTTACCACACAGTTCTCATAGTAATACAATGGGGATACCTATATATTTCAGCTGTTGTCAATGTGAGCTAATGTGAGGCTTTACTGGCTTTATGTGGCAGGAATGGCACCATCATGAATTACACAGAACTTACTGGAACACCTGGAGCACCTCTTCTACCTGGAGGACCTGGAAATCCTTGATCACCCTGAAAACAGTAACAGTGATTGTTAATGCCTAGTATTTTTTATTATTTTGTCTGATTTTAGCAAATGTGATTATAAAAGATGTTTTTTATGTTATCACACTAAAATTGTGAGTGCATTACCACCACATTTTGCTAGATGGGTCTTGACTTCTACCCCAGATAACAGGCTTTATTACCTGTCAGGTCAGTTCACTGTTACACTAGAAATGTATGATCTCCTGTAGCAGGCATTATTCTGACTCCCCTTTTCAGAATGCAGGAAGTATTTGCTCATGAAGCAAAGAAAACCTAGTAAATCTATAACTCACCATTATGCCTTTTCTTTTAATTACTTTCAGGACTTATGAATTGTCAACTGCAACCTAGATACTGGTGAAATAAAATTAATTAACTATCTCTTCTATAACTCATTGCAACAGAAAGACATGTTGGACAAAACTGATTAGGTCTTCTGGATTAAATGGAAAAAGTTTGGCATGTCAAAATATCAAACATTATTCTTAACTGTTAGCCAAGCCCATTAACATGTATTATTTAATCATCTATCTTGCACAAAGAAGGCAGCACTTTTCCTTCCTCTGGCCTCATGATTCAAGGGTTTTCTAACTGATAAAGTCACAAACCAAAGCAAATCAAAACTCTTGTATGTCGGGGGGGAAATTTAGAACAACTTTTGGCCACTGCCAAGCAGAGCCAAACAACCTGCAGAACATCCATCTTGGTTTGTACCTTTGTGCCGTTGCATCCTGGAACACCCGGGAGCCCAGGAGGCCCAACAGATCCTGGTTCACCCTAAAAAGAGGCACAAAATTGACACAAGCGTTGTTTTTGCACATTCATATCGCCCTACAGAAACACAGAAAAGTTTATGTTGGAGCAGTGTTTCACAAGACTTGACAGATTACAATGTATTCTTAAATCATTACAGTGACTAAGAATTGCTGATGCCAAGATTTTTATCTCTAGGCCAATTGACAGAGACAAAGTTGATGTTGAGAATACAGTGAGCACATTGAACTGAGGATAATTGGGCAGTGAAGACTTTAGCAAGAGAGAAATGGTTAAATCCACTTCATTTCTACTTACTGGAAGGCCTGGAGGACCTGAAAATCCAGGTATTCCTGGGAGCCCCTAATGATGTAAAACCAGAGGAATAATATTACAAATACTAAACAAAAGCTCATGATGCAGTTTTATTTTGATTGCATTCATTAGAAGATGATTCTACCAAAGATCATTATTTCCTTAACTGTTCTGACAGTGAACCAAGCAAATGGTAGCTTTACATATTGCTGACATAGACTGGGTTTGCCCACAAGGAAAAACCCACCAAAACAAAAAAATTCTTCTTGGAATTCTAGTCTGGCCTTTTCATAGCACACCCAAATATTAAATACATACAGCCTGAACCCTGTACTTAAGATGCAGTAAAAAAGGCAAAAGTTCTAAAAATAAATAATGTATGTGCATACACAGTGCCATACATTTTAACCATACTTTAAAATCATACATAATGTTTTGCTTCTATTTTCATGTATTATTGAACCAAGTTGGCATTTAACATGACATTTAAAATATGCAAGTTTGTTTAAAATATAAACACTTACTCGTATACCTTTGGGTCCAACCAAGCCCGTGAGACCTGGAGAACCCTGGATCACAAATGAAAAGCAATGTATTTCAATAGAATAGAGAAAAAAACACACATATATCAATGGGACATGCAGTATTTTTAATATCAATACCAACATGTGCACACAAAACCAACTATATAGATAAATAAACGATTTGTCTATTACAGACACTAAAACAACTATTTAACACAACTTGCATAAACTTTGGTGTCTTTCCTGATTTATACTGTGGCTGAGTTCACACCATATCTACACACAAATAATTTATTCACCAGGGTCAATTTACTGATAGCAGCAAGATTACTGCTCCTCAAGACAAACATAAACAAAATGTTTTAGTGCACAATTTATTTTATGTTGGTTTTTCTTTTTCTGTGCATGCAGGAGTCATTCATGTTCAGCCTCAGTTTAAGGATACAGGAGAGAAAGCAAGCTCAGGTCACTGAAGCCACTCTCTCCATACTGCAGGCAATGAGGTGTTTCCTAAACAGACCACAATTTATTTTAAAAATCACCTTTCCCTTCAAATTTTCTCAAATCTGGTTTTCATATGTCTCAGTAGTAGCTCGTTTCCTTTTTTCCCCCCAACACATGTCAAAATGTTAACAGATGTTGGGACAAAAATTGAGGTTTATGCTAGAAAAATCTGTTTAGACCCAAGTTCACTGCCCCTGGCAGTTCAGTCCACATGCTTTACCACTCACCAATGGACAAGTGACAACAAAAGGCCATGGTCAGATCAGCTACTTTGGCTCAGTGTGAAATAACCATTACAGCTGGTGAACAAATAACATCCCTCACCAAATGGGAGACTCTGAAGGAGGTTTTGGTTTGGCTTTGGTTTTTAAAACAGAATTGTCTACACAGTCATAGCTAACTCTCACAGTCAAGCACAGTATTTCTGCGTGTCTCTCTCTGTCTCACATACATGCCTACCTTTGGTCCCTGTGGCCCTGGAGGTCCCTCTGGACCAGGAAAGCCTCTTTGACCAGGTGGACCTGTAACACCGGGAAAGCCTTTTTCACCCTGTAAACATTAAGAGAATTAAGGTCTTAAAATTTCCATGAATTCTTCTTTTGACAGCCTATTTCTAAGGCATTCATCACTTTCAGTACCTCTTAACTTTCTGCTGCTGTGGCAGATATATTAGCCTTGCTCATACTGACTGTTTTTGAGGTTCCCTACATGCTGCTCGGCCCCATGGCACCACTGAGGGAGGTAACCTGCCCCTAAGTATGGCTGAAGCCATCAGAACACAACAGTGCTCCAGATTTTGCAAAGAACTGAAGTTAGCTGACAGCAGGAAAAGTTTAAGAAAGCAGACGATATATATTCCTTGTTAATATTCCTATATCATGTTTAGTAACACAAATCCAAATCCATCATAGCAGCACTAATTTGTAGTTGGAAAACTTAATGGCTTCTGCTGCTCAGCAAGGTCAGTTCCAAACCATCAACACCTCTCTTCATGCAAGCCAAGTGACAAAACAGTGGGAGTCAAATGCAACAAAACCATTCAGACATAATTAAAAAAGCTTACTTTAAGTGACAGCTTCTTAAAATTGTTCTGAGTCTCAGAGATTAAGACAGTCAACTACTTTTTCATGTGATTTCTTTTAAGATCAAGTTCAAATAAACAAACCATGTAAAAGAAAACAGAAATTTGAAACTATAAACAATACAGAAGGCTAAGCTACAGTGGAAGGTGCATTTTCAGTTTTTAGATAAATATAATGAAGATGCCAGTCTTATCTTGGTTTAAATAGAGTGCTTCAAGCCTAAACGGTGTTTCAGCTCTTCAGACAGCAGCAATTTAGTGTGCTCAATTTTACATCAGTGAAGAGCTGCCTGTTCAAGTCCTTTTACATCACAACATGATGTGGGAGAGAAAGGATATGGTTATCAAGTCTCCCAGATGCAATTTTCCTATTGCTTTATACAAAAATATACATAGAAAGCATCTGAAATTTTGCTGTGCAGAAGTTCAAGTGTCATATTTGATGTACAGGACAAGATTCAAAAGACATCTTTAGGAAGCCAAAATACTTTGGCTTGTACCTCCACCAACTTTTGCTCCTCAAATCCCACAAAGTCAGCAGATTTTAAATAGCATCTGAATTAAAATAAAAATGTATATAAAGATATAATATAATCCCAGAATAATTCAACACAAATGAAAATAAGAACTACATTATGAAGTGACAGTGAGATCTGTATCATAAATCAGCATAGGTTTTTCTAACAAATAGTTTATTTCATCCCTCGGCATCTCGGGAGAGCCAGGAGGATTAACGCTATCCCAGGATGTGCCGCTGGAGGGGGTGCGGTACCAGCTCCCGGGAAAATCAAAGTCCTGAGCCCGTCACCGCCTCCTGCAGCCAAGGGATGCTGCCCTGGCTCCGAGCAGCGATGCGGAGGCTCCGCTCACCCTCACTCCCCTCCGAACAGCACAGGCAGCTTTACCCTCACCGGCTTCTCCACACATCAACAAGATCAGGGGATTTTCAGGTTGGGGAATTTCTTACCATTGAACAGTGATCAAAACATATTCATTAATGTCATAGCCCTGATTTTCTGAAGCTGCATGAAAATCTTTATCAGTGTAAACAATGCTTAAGTCTCAGTTATTTAACATGGAACTGATGAAGACAAGGTGCAAGTGTTCATTCTTATTAAAATTTCTCTGTCAGTGAGTGGGCAGCTTATTTTTTTCTAGTTCTTCAACTGCTCTCAATTTCACCGCTTAAGACAAAGTCAGGTTAGACCAATGAAGAACATAAACAATAAACACGGAGATTTTACTGAAAACGTGAGTATTCTTTCCCACTTGTGAAAATATATTTTACTAATGAACATATTTCCTTTGAGAGAAATTTTCTCCAACACCAAAATGAAGCTCCCTAAAAGCAAAACTAGTAGTGTTTTGTGTGGTGCAATACAACATTTTTCTTGGTAAAAGAAGTACAGGAGGAAAGTTGTGAGTAATTCTTTACCAGCCAGATGTGCCAGTCAGTGGGACTAATCACAATCCTAAGTCTTTATAGATGTTTGGAATCTGTTGGTAAGGTTTAGTACACTCATAGTCAGCCTGAATTACAACCGTGACTCTTTCAATAATGCCCCTTTCATTTGTGGATCAGTTGTTTTTCCAACTGCAAGCAGGACTTCCAAAGAATTTTTGGCATTTTTGTAATTCAGGTTTGTCTAAAAGGCCCCCAGATTCTCTGCCAAGCTGCTATTGGCAACAGGCAGAGCCCTGGATCTGTTACCGCTGATGGATTTGATGCTGTTCCTTCAATGCTGGCAAGGTGTTTGTGATTAGGACCCAGAAACTCATCCCTTGTTTTGATCTACAAGAGATTTATCTGTTTGATGCCAGTGCATGTAGCTTTCCTTCAGGAACCAGAAGAGGGAGGCGGGCAGGGTCCAAAGATGGAAAGAGGGAAGCACTGAACACGACACCCAAGACACTCTTGGTGGCATTGTGAAATTTGTAACAGGAGAGCTGCTGCCAGGGTAATGGATCTGTGGGCATTCCTCAGGAGTGTGTGAAAGGGACCTAGTGCTTCAGACAGTTGTTCTGTTGGTGTTCAAACATCATGCAATGCTGTAAACACACTGAATTCACTCACTGTATCAAAGGAATGACTGTAGTAACAATCTCTAGGTATATAAGCTAATTTTAAAAAAGGAAAATGTAGTTGTTCTTACCTTACTACCTTTTGTGCTGTCACAAAAGCAAGGACTTTTACCTTTGCATACACAACTCTGAAAAACAAAAAGACAAAGTTTATAATAAAATTATTTTTCTCATTGTGTTGTTTGGTGAGAGGCAAGTGAAATTTCAGTGGTTTTAGTGAGGTAACTCACAGATAATACAACTTTTAAAAAATGTTTGTGAAGTTGGCAATTCTTAACAGTGGAAAGCTCACTATTCCTCTGTACTGTCTTTTGAGACAGAAAAGGGCAGTAGTTCCATTTTATGGTTGGGGTAAAGGCCAAGAAACCTGGCTTGCCTCCAACAGGGTTATAATATTAGAAAGAAGTGGAAAATTCAAGAGTTTGGACTCATAGCACTAAACATTAATGATTCTTTAGAAGATTTACTACAGAAACAAACAAATATATTGCTATTTTTTTTTCAATTACAATCATATTCATTTCATCCTCACCTATTCCTGAGCTAAGAAGTGTGACAGACAGTGCCCTCACACAGGGATGTCCCCACTGCTGCAACAAGTCCTGAGCTGTAGCTGCTTCCTGAGTGGCTGAGTCCAGGTGAGCCTGGAGCTCAAAGCCCTCCCTGCAGGGCTGTGGGTTGCGCTGTGCCACCCAAACTTCTGCCTGTGGCCTCTCCTGTGCAGCATGACAGGCCCCTCTGGGAGCACAGGACTGAGGCAAAGCACAGCTGAAATCCTGGGAGAACATAAGGACACTCCGCCTTCCTATGCCGTTCTGCTGCTAGAGCTGTCACACCCTCAGGACCACAGCTAGCGCAGTCTGGCCAGGAAAACTCTGCAAAGGACTTCTCTACAGTCATGTTCACATATCCTATTCCAGTGGAAAGGAGGGAAATGTTTAATTAAACACTTAATTCTTTGGCATATTTAAGGAAAACTCACTCTTCCCCTGATCTGACAGCTAGAATTCAAGTGGCACTGGAGCAGAAATTTGGAAAGCAAAGGTGTTATGTAAAACAGAAGCGATGTAGCTGTGCTGCCTTTACTATTATATTAATCAATATAATTACATCACTAGAGACAAAAGCACAGAATTAACAACAAACAGTATCCTGATTTCTTCTTGTTGAGGTCAAGCACTTTGGTACTGGATAATCTAAACTCACCAAGTCTGTTATATGACAGATATTTTAAGCCTTTAAATGTCAATACCAGAGGATAAAGTGATGGACATATCAAAATTAATTTGAGATAGTCTATAGGACCGCCGATTTTCTTGTTCCCTATTCAGTGTCAGTACCTTACATCCCAAAGCACTCTCTTCAGAGCAGGTGACACAGATCACTGGTACAGCTCTACTGAGCAGTATAAAAAGCATAGCTGCTCAAGGAAAGATGCATAAAGAGTGCACAATAAATTAGTCTTAAATGGAAGGCACTGTGTTTCACTGCTGTATGGGGCTGGTGGGCGACTCAAGCTACCACATGCTTCAGGCTTGCATATGAAAATTGTGAATTAACTACAAGACCTATGAGACCCATTTACCCAGCAATCTCAGCTGCTGATTTAGCTCACAGATTCAGTAGACTCATGTTTGAGTTCAGGAAAGGTGCTGTTTAGTGAGGAAAAAATGCTTACACAATTCTAAATTATCTGAATTTCTTCAGTGTAATTGGGAGCACATCCTGGCTGACCACAGAAGGCTCGCCTGAGAAACAGACACAAGTAATTTACCATTATAATTCTATAGATCTTCATGGAGTTGAACCTTATTTCTACCTGTGAGAGCAAGGCTAGAAGAAGATTCCTTACAGTATTTGTATGCAAAGCAGAGTTTTCAGGACATGTAGAGGAATCATGAAATGAAATTACTCTTCTGTAAGAGGAATAATCAGCAGAAGACCTGCGGTGTATAGATACAGGAGAAACCTTATTATCTTTTAATCAAAGGCAACTCAATGTGAAGTTAAATGCATGAACACTTAGAAACTTATGATGCTACGCAACTAATCAAGATTAATAAACTATGTAAAGAAAGAGAGCATTTGCTTTTCAAGAAGTCAGAATGCTTAGAATGTGTTTAATTTGCCACTAGTAAGCTTTCAAATCGATTTAAGTCTTTTTCTGTACACATATCACTTTAAACTAAACTGAAAAGACCAAAGATGATTTTACATTACACAGTCAGTTAGCTGGATAATACTAAATATTTTGGCATATGATTTTTTATGTAAGATGAGATTATGCCTTCTGTAAAGAAGCTTTGAACCAAAAAATCATTGCTCACTTATATTGCTGGATATTTCCACATCCTTGCAAGATGCCTGCAGCTCCTTTATCAAAGGGTCATAACAAAATGATAGGATGTTGCCAGGTTATAAAATAAGGAAATTGAACATTAGGTATTAATTGTTTATTCAAAACTCTCACAATATCAGTATATCTCACATCAAGACCACACAGGATGAATGATAAAGACATTCAGATGAAAGCTGAGATGAAATTCAATGTATTCCATAGGAATACAGCGATGTGGCTGCACTGAGGCTTAAGTTTACACTTTTGGCCTGATTGGTCTTTAACTTCATGAGTGAACTCTACTGATGCCCAAAGTTAACATAAATGAAAGATGTGCAACTTGAGGTATTCTAAACTGAATTAAAAGCAGTGCAAGTCATATCCATTAATGACTCTAGACAGTAAAAGTAGCCCAGGTGTCTTCTGTCAAGTGGGTAACGAAGCTGACACTTTCCTTCCCTGGCTGTTCTAACTGCTGATCAGGCTCATTTTTAAAAATGCAAGCCTGATTTTTCATTTAAAGTTGATACTTCCTAGCATCTCACCTATCCTGCCATTAGGTCTTTATCGTCTAACATCCAGGGTCACTAAATTAGAACTCCATTAATAAATGGAACAAGACCTACTGGATAATACCCATTTTGCTGTGATGCCACTTCTTCTTCTTATCCACCTTTTGGCTCATTAACAATATCCTGAGCAGCCTTCAAATACACAGGTCATCTCAGTGGTGTTTTCTGAGTGGAAGTAAATTATCAGCAAATTTCCAGTTTTCTGTAATTACTCTCTTAAGTTTCAATACTTATTAAAAATTACGTATCAGTGAGCCAGCTCCTTTAAGAGTCTTGATTATGAATTTTCAGGGGCTGCTGACACACTGAGATTTCTGAATTCTTCCTGAGCTGTCTCAGTGCAGAGCAACCACTTTACATAGCCCAGCTGCATCTATAAATCACGACTGAGCACAGAGAAGAATCCTGCTCAAACAGCTGATGTTAATACAGTGCTTAAAACTGCACAAGGCCCATTTCCCTCATGTTCTATTACATGTTTTCTGTTACATCTAATAAAAGTGGGAGTAATACATTATGATTACAGTAAGCAGAAAGTTTTGCTTTAACATTTATCTACACTACAGACTTGGGTAGATGTGCTGCACAGAGATGTTAAATGCTGCACTTTCTGAAGGACACTGTGGTGGCAGCTAAAGTTTCCACCTTGGACATAGTTATGGTTTCGAAAATTTATCCTAACCTGCTGAAGAAGAGGATCTGAGAGCAGAACTGTACAGAAAAAAGTTGCCACTGGGAAAAAGGCTGCATAAGGAAAATCTTATTTTCTGATGTACCTGTGTCAGAATACTTAGCTAGACTAGCAGAGTCAGTAATTCTAGCTAGACATGGTTAGTAGATACGTGACCCTGGCAGCATAGCCCTCATGTTGCACAACTGCAAATCACCATGCAGTGCACAAGGTACTGGAGAATGAGGTCCCCTCACTCCAAAATACTGCTATCAAAACAAAATACCAGTCTCACAATTACAATCTGTATACTAAAAGTTTTTCATGCATTCTAAGCATCAAACATGAATTCATTAAAATTATCAAAGACCACGAAGAACTTTGTGTTTTTTTAGTGATTGCTGGACCAGTACAACAAAACCAAATTATTAAGCCTTCAATAAGTATAGACAACATAGAGCAGAAATAGGAGATGATGAGATGAAGGAAAATATGTCAGTTCCTAAAGCCTGAAACATTGTTTAGTGATTTGTGAACTGGAAGGCAGCCAGACATTCCTACCTTAGAAGACTCCTGTTAACAGCCATGTATGCTACCAGAATGCACAGCATTTTGCCCACCAGTTGAATATTTAGCACATGAATATTATTTCATTTGGACTTCCCATTATAAAGAAATACACCTGCAATTTAACTAATAAACAAGGTGGTCAGTAATATCTAACACAGAGAGACTGGGTCTCAAGGGACACAATAGGAGACAACTGTAATGCTACAGGCAGTGCAGTCGCTGAATAAGCTCCATTAAACACTTGTAATGGGAACCTTGCTCAGGGAATAACTCCTGAATCAATATGCCCCCTTGGTAACACAGGCCTTGCATTACTGGCTCTGTGCTGCTTTCAGTGTGAGGTGCAGGAGAGAAGTCCTGAACATTTATGATCACAGGAAAATACACAACACTTCACAGAAGGAGGATTTTGCATTTAACTTAGAGATACACAATCTGTGATCACACAATGTTAACACATGTGTCTTTCTGAACTGGGTAATAATTTCCTTACTTTGTATCCTTAATTTTACACTGTTATGAGTTCTTTTGGAAGGGATTTGCTGTTTCGTGAAACATAAAGACATATTTATTTTGGTATTTCAAGCCAACTACAGTAAAGGACATGTAGAGAGCTGTACATGAACATTTAAACAACTTTCTATTATTCCACGGGAACATCTATATGAACCCCTTTTTTTATTTCAGAGACATTTAAAAAAAAAAAAACCCTCTAACTTTTTAAAGCCAAATCTTGTTGGGTAAGAACTTTGCATAATAACAATTTCGGATAAAAGAGGTGAAATGTTTTAATTCAGAAAAAAACAAACACTCTGAGTTTTCACAAACTCAAATAATTTTTGAGCTCTGTAGTGAGGACCACTAAGGCCTATGTCATAGAAGTTGCCTAAAATGACTCAGTATCCATGTAAGCAGAGCTGGCATACTATGTGCCGTTTTGGAAAATTTTAAGTTGAGGCTCTTGAATCTCTTGTTTTGGGGTGGAAGGATTAATTCCTTTTGGTCTATAAAGAAAAGATATAGAATTACTCTCTCTTTAAACAAAGAGAATGATCCTTTTCCTTCTAAAGCACAGAATATTTTGACACACTTAAAACGTTTATAATGACCTAACCCTTGCTCTACAAATAATCTAGCTAGGGTGGAAGTCACTCTGATGAGGACTATCAGAAAATGAAGCAAACTGTTCCTGATATATTCAGATGGGTAAAATCTCCACAGACAGACCCATAAACACCATCTCTGTAGGCTTCTTCTCCTGACCTTGAACAGGACATGAGGACAACAGAAATAAATATTCTTCTTTTCCCCTAGGAAAAAAAGCTTAGGCTGTTCAGGCCACAGAATTTTGTTTTGTGTAGAGAACTCTTAAGGGTGTTTAATCAGCTTATTCATCCGTGTTCCTCCTTTATAACAGTCACCTTAAAAGAGGAATCTAATAACAAAGAATACATGTAATTTAACTAGTGAATTTTTGCTTACCTACCATAATATAGTTAGCATTACAACTTGTATTTCTTCCCAGGTGTTGAGTGTGGGAATACTATTCACTATAATTTTTGTCTCCTCAGGCCTGTATATTTGTATATTCATAAAATTCCTGGTGTGCATCTTCTGTTAAGTGGTACAAGTAGCAATGAAAGCAACAGTGGCTTGTTCAGAGAAAGCTTATTGCACATGCTTTGGTTTCTCCTCATTTGAAAGGCTTTGTGATTTCACAGGTTTTTTAAAAAAAAAACCCAAACGAAAAAACTAAAAGGTCACTTTTTCTTGCAGCTTCCTCCAAAATGACATGTGGAAAACTGCAACATGAAGCCCTAGCTTAAAAACCTTCACTAAACCAGGCAAAATGGGAAACCTGTAAACCCATGAGACTTGTACCCTATCACAACACTGCTAAGACAAATAATGCAAATGGAATTAAAAAATACAAGGTGTGGCAAAATGGAACATTTTCAGTGTGAGTATGAGAGACTGGGGCTTAAACAGTTAAGAAAAAAAGTCTTTTTGTATTTTGCTTTCCTCCTGGGCTCCTGTAATCCATGCCAACATACTGAGCCTTCTAGTATTACTCTGTTAGGCAGTAGGGTGAGAATGTGACAGTAAAACAGATGACCGGACATCCCATACTAGTTGCGCTTAATAGCAAAGGATTTTGTTTCAAAGACATGTTATGATAAATCAGCACTAGGTATTGCAGAAGAGACTGCTAGCAGAGATCACAAAATAAAATGGCTATATCTCTATGAAATGCAAAATAATGAGAAAAGAACCAGTGTTTGCCTGCCTACTCTGACAATTTTAGTGATATTATTCCTCCAGCAAATAACTTGAATTACAGATTTTTGCTAAAAGATGTATTTATCTTGTACATTTATAAGAAAAGGCTATACAATCCAGTGTTCAATGTTCACAGGTGTTTATTAAGGTCACCTAAGAAGGTTCATCCTCCTTCACTTGTATGACACAGCACACATATAGGTACACTTACATTTCTTGGCCACCAGAGCCTCCATGTGGTATCAGACAGCAGAACTCCATTAACTTTGACGCACAAACTTTAGGGTAACTGCTAATTTACACTAACTCTCTTGGCCCAGAAGGAAAAGCCCTGCTCTCCAGTGCTTTGACATTGGCCTGTTTCCCTATGGAGGTGGTGACTGAATTACAGCTGATTACAGGGGCAATCAGGATCAGAACAGTCTAGTACAAGTTGGGCCTAATTATCAGAGTAACACTCTCCTTGACTTCAGAGCTGAGATCACATTAGCCAAATCAAAGAGAGCACTTCACAAAGGACCTGTTTTTCTAACATGCTCAGTGAACTGTCTTTTGTGTATTCAGGTGCGCATCTTCCCCTCTCAGCTGCCCTGTGCAACAAAGAACCTGGGCACTTCCAAAGGCTGGCAGAGGAGGAACATTCTCACTGTGACACTTCATCCCTTCAACACTTTGATTTCTAGTTAAACTAAATAATTCACCTTGCATCCCATTCTTACCAGCCCTGGAGATGATCATGGCTGAGCTAGAACACTATTTTTTCCTTCCAGAGCCATGAATTAAGACCAATTTGTGATAGTGATATAGGTTGCATAAAGATTGCTCAAGGAAGAAAAGAAGACTAGTTTGTAAGTACTGGCATGCAAATTCTAACATTTGTAAGAAATGAAATGAATTGTGAAATATGAACACTTGCATCTAGTCACAGACAATAAGCACGAGGAAGGGCATGCAAAAAAAAAAATGTTCCCAAGTCTTGCAGCCATCTAGTTTGTTATGTCCCCTCCTGTCCCAGCAGCCCATCATGAGAAATATGAAGGGTAATGATGGAGGCAAGTACAGAATAAGAAGCACCTAATTTTATCTTGTGAGTTAACAAAATACTGCAACAGTATTTACATACAAATTAAAACATGGTAGTAACATGAGGTTCAGCTAACTTGCAGTCAAGGAATCTTGCTCAAATAGAAACTCTGTTTCTGTATCCTGTTCGGAACAAATACTGATATGATGACATCATAGAAATGATCGATGCCACTAAGCAGTAGTATTGATTCAGTACTAATGAACTTGACAGAGGTATTTTTCTTATTAGTGTCATTCAAAACAGTAAATTTCAGGGAATATTTTTAAATTACTGCTTAATTTCAAGATATACAAGAAGTATATAAATGGGACAGGACATACTTAGGAGAAGTAATTGAATTGTGTATGTGCATCAACAGCACTAATTCCAGGTGCAGTTAAACAAAATGAAACAATGAAAAAGCAAATCTTTTTTTTTTTTTCCTGAAAAGAAAAGAAAGAAGTGAGGAATAAGAAGGATCTTGTACCCTGTGAAAACATATTGATGATGATGGTCATTATTATCATCATTATGATAATTTATTTAAATGAACAGTGGGAAAAATCTGAAGAATTATAAAACCAGTATTTGAAGTGAAGGAATACATCAAATGAGCTGAAAAGCCTTTGACATGGGAAGATGCTACTTCTGCTGAGTTTTCAAAAGATTAGAGCATGCCAGTGGCCAGGAATGCAGATAATAATACTCCCTAGCAGGTGCCAGAAAGTTCAGCCTCCTCAGGGCAGGGAAGTCTGGACTCTGCGAAGAGCTGTGAGGACCAAATTTGCTGTATAAACAGCAGCAGGCATAAATCAGTAATTTTCTTTCTTGTCCTCCAGAATAAACTACACTTAAAATTTTCTATTTTGAAACATTTTTTTATTGACGTAAACAGCAAAAGTATTGCTTGCTGGTCAAACATCAATTTATGTTCATATGAAAGTATAGAATGATTTTAAAACATAAACAAAGCTTTTTTTTTTTTTCAATTAACAGTTTAGCCAAGATGCAATGGTTTATTCATCAGTAATTTCATGTCAATTACATTAGCCACTAATATTTAATTTATTTAGATAAAACTGCTTTTTTATGAGTTCTTGTTTGCTCCATCATCTAGAACATTTTGTTAGATTAGACTTCCTCTTTTGAAAATATCAGCATGTTCATAAAAGAATAGAAATTGTGACATCTGGATCTTAAACTGATCTCAGTTGGCTGTTGCAAGCCTAGTTTAAACTAAGCTCAGACATTTGAGATCTGCTGAATTTTCAGAGCACCACTGAATCAATACCTCATGTCCAAACTTTGCTTAAACAGCAAGATTTCTGTAGAAGACTCTTCCTACCATCCCAAATCCTGTCTCTGAGACCTAAGTGTAAATGAGGATCCAGTGACAACAATGCTCTAGAAAACTGGTACATCAGAGCTTCATGATTTACCTTAAGCAGAAAGGCTGCTAATGAACTGTGGCACACAAGTCTGTGAGACAGGCAGATATTTCAGGATCACACTGAGGTTGTTAAAAATGGGTTGAAATGCTTTACTGGGTCATATGTGGGGTCTTATTTACCAATACACATCCTTTTCTCTTCTTTTGTCGATAAAAACATGAGACAGGATGACAAGATTAATACAGCCAGAAGAGAAGCTTAGCGAGCATGTGAGTGTGTGTTGTGGGAGGGGAGGCGTTCCTGGAACACAGCCCGCACTCACTGCCATCCAGAAGCACAGAGGAGGATGTCCAGCTCTTCAGAGCAACAGGGCAACGGATGGGAGGTACCAGCAGAGGAAGAGAAGAATGGAACAAAACCCAGCAAACTGGGTAGAAGAGACAGGCAGGTCTTGAGTTTTTTAATCTTCCACATCTTCCTCTACTGTAAGCATCTGATCCAGGCAGAGGCTGAAACAACTAGGCAGAAAACATGTACTTTGCAAACAGTTCTGGTACTTCTGTTCTACGCAAGAACTAAAAGTCATTTTAATTCCATTACAAATACAATTACATCTTTGTTAAATGGCTAGACTTGACGGCAAGTACCATAAAAAAGCAGAGACACGTATTGGGTGAGGTGCTTATCTTGTTTCCAGACACTTTACCCAGAATGGGTGAGTGAAAGAGCTGCAGTAGTTCAGAAGAAACATTACTACTGATTAGTCTCCGTCAAATAATTATAGCAGAATGTGGCTCTGTTTTAGCAACAGCAAAGCAGATCACATTTTTTCCTTATAAAGGTGAACTTCAAAATGTTTTGATAGACAGTAAAGGATTTTGATGTACCGTGTTAGAGCTTTACTCACACTTGCAAGGCAAAATTAACACTGGTGACTATTATGGGAGAAAGAGAACCTGAAATTTACCAAACCTGGCAGTTTTATGTGTTTGATGCCTCTCCGAAATTTACTAAAACTGTCAGTTTTCTATGTGGTAACTGCCAGAAATGCTGGAAGCCGCGCTGGCCCATGTACAGCTCACAGCTGCCTGCTCTTCTCCCAGCTGGGAATGTACAACCCAAATCATATAATCAGACACAGGAGAGAGGAACAGCAAAGACTACAACATGATCTAGGAGAACTTATTGATCAAACTGCAATGCCCACTCATGGTTAAACCTGAAAGACATCTGTAAAATGAGTTTGTCATGAAGGTGGCACAGGTGGTGCAGGCAGTCAGTGCTGCTCCGGGAGTGTTTCCCTCAGGAACCGTCCGCACCCCGCACCGCTCCGTCCTCGCCGTCCGCATCCCCCGTGCCCGCACGACGGGCCTCCCAGGCCGCTTTTCGGGCTGTGTCCCACATCCCTTCCCGGGAGTCCCTCAGCGGGAAGCTCCTGCGCACCTGAGACCCGCGGTGCCCTGTGCGGGAACTCCATCCCCGCCTGGTAGCGGCGCCCGCAGGTAGCGGCGCCCGCAGCTGGGCGAGGCGTACCACGCCTCACCTCACACGTCCCCGTACCTGGTGCGGGGGAGGCGCATCCCCTCGAACAGACACCTTTCCGTGCCCGGCCGGCCGTGCCCCCCCAGGTGCGGCCCCGGGACCCCCCCCCCGCCCGCCCCGGCGCTCCCTCACCTCGGCCGCGGCG
>JAWWMP010000011.1:16025936-16064265 GCA_035047865.1 Dendrocincla tyrannina
AGACACGTTTCGGGGCCCGGCGGGCCGTGCCCCCCCAGGGGCGGCCCCGGGACCCCCCCCCGCCCGCCCCGGCGCTCACTCACCTCGGCCGCGGCGCGGCCCGGCCGCAGCAGGGCGAGCAGCAGCAGCAGCAGCAGCAGCAGGGGCACCAGGCGGCCCGGGCAGCCCCCGCCGGCCATCCCCGCTCGGCGCTGCCTGCGCCGCGCCCCGGGCCGCTCCGACTCTGCCCCCCGCCCGCCCTCCCTCGGGTTTTGGCCTGGGGGCTCCCGCTTCGCACCCGCGTCGGCGGTCGCGGCGCCCCGGGGTGGGGTGGGGACAGGGGCCGGGGCTGGCCAGGGCGGGGCCACCCCCTCCTCCCCTCTCCTCTTCCCCCCCGCGCCTCCTGCCTTGGGCACCGCTGGCAGCCGCTGTCCGCCCGTCCGTCCGTCCGCAGCGGGCATGGAGTGAGCGCCGTGTCGGGGCTTCCCCGCCTGGGAGCTCAGGTGAGCGCGGCGGCTCCTGGCGCTGCTCGGGACAGGGCCGAGCAGCCGGAGGTGTCCCGGCCAGCCGGAGGTGTCCCCGATCGCCGGGCTGGCTCCGTCCTCCGCCCGCCCCGCCGTGAGAGCGCAGGTAGCGGGAGCCCCCCGAGCGGCCGCGGGGAGCGGGATGGGACAGGGATGGGGACCGGGACCCTCCGGGGCACAGCCCGAGCAAGGCACGGCTCGGAGGTTAGAAGGGTCGGTGTAAGCGGGGCGAGGCGGCGGCACTGCGAAGGGCCGGGCCCCTACAGCCATCCCGCCGCTGCCCGGGCGCTCCGGGACCAATGTTTGCCTTTCGGCTGCGCTTTCCTCTCCCTCAGGCGTTTTCTTAATGAGACAGTGGAGACCAAGAAATCCCAGGAGGGACACAGTGCTGCCTCACTGCATAAATGGGAATCAGCGAGAAGTGTTTCTCTCCAGGCTTTCCGCGTAGTTTAGCATGATATAAAGCTTTTGTGAATGGACTTGGGACTTACAGTGTTGGCTGGCGATGTGTTAAGTTTATCACATTTATGCTATTGACATAAGTACTGCATGCTCAAGGTAACACCTCGGCAAATAAAGTGCTGTTCTGACATGGTGCAAACTTAGAAAGTATGTTGGCGGTTCCAGCCACAGCAGCCTTACCTTGTCTGTAGCCTTCATGGATGCTGTACAGGAAATCCCATGTTACAGGTTTTATTAAGCACTAAAAGTGGTAGAGAAAAAGCAACAGTATAATAAATGTATATAAATCTAGGACTACTCACAAAATACAAATCTAAAGGCTAGCATAAAAGGTAGAAGGGCAGAAAGCTAACCACAGAGCTTTGTAGAACAGCTTCTCATATAGGCATGAGAGTAGAGTTGGATCTCCTTTCAACAGACAGTATCGTCAGCCCCCTATGAAATCTGCTGTGAAAGCTAGTTGGTAGAGCTTACTTTTCCCAAAAGCTTGGTGCTACCAGTTAGAACACATCTCTGGGAGAGCAGACCACCATATTCAGTATCAAAGATCTTGTACATAGAACCATGTTAACAACTTGACTCTAAAATATCCAACATCTGTGAGAGCAAGCTGGTATAGACAATAAGGCATAGAGAGAAAATCCCGTTTTCAAGCCAGATTGATGGTGACCATGTAGAGGAAATAGGGATAAAACTGCTAAATGACACATTTTATTTGTCAGATTTCTAAACCTGTTGACTCTAACTGTGCTACTTTTTTTTTTTCACAAGAATACTCCAATAAAGACAAAAAAATGGGGTCTACAGTTGTTTATAAGCCATAACCACTTATAAGCATCTAAATCCACCCCTGGAATTCAACATTATAAAACCTGATGTTAGACAGACTCATTTATAAGTAAAAGCAGTAAAGTAAAGTAAAAACAGAAGGTGCAAGGTTCTGTGGGACAATGAGGTCAGAGACTACAGTGGAAAAGAGTGGTCAGTCCTCCGAAATGATGCCAATTTCCATGCAGAATGAATAGCATGACTGTCAATGAGTAAGGAAGATAGTCCTCAAAAGGAGAGCTCCTGAATTCTAGGCCAAACAATTATTGGGAGAAACAGAAGAAAGCAGGCACATCACTGTTAGGGGCAATAAATGAACTTATGCAGAATACTGCATGAATGAAACACTGCTCTAATAAAGAGATGCTGAATCAGTTTTCAAATGATGAAAACTCTGTGCGGAAATTTTATCTTCTTTTGAATTAGGTAAGTATTCTATCGAGGTAACTGTTGTGATTGCTTCAAAATATAAAACATGAGATCAGTTTGACACATCAATCTAAATAACACTTTGTAGTCCTTGTATTATGGCTTTAGGTACTGAACACTTCAACTTGTTTGGATGGGGTTTAGATAGCCATGAAAAAACAGCAAGCAGAAAGGTGCAAGTCTTCCACTCATGCACTATTATTTCAAACTGTGTCAGTGGGTTGGGCCAAAATGGATTTTAATTTGAAAATGAAATTTCATTGCTAATACAAAGCAAACATAATTTTGGTCTTAATTTTCAGAAGCTATTTGAATAATAATTAGATGGATAATGGGCAACAGGAACACACTTCTGCAAAGTCTGTGACTGGCTTGGATTTTCCATTTGAGGCAATCTGTCCCTGCAGTACTGTACTGCCTCACAATTTGGCTTATAATTTTTATATTCTTAATGTAAAAAAATCAGTGAGAGAGGAATGCTACTGGAATATTATTATTAGGGATGCTGGTTTTTTTTTTCTTTTTTTTACAAGTGGGGAACTGGAGCACTGAAAGAGACTAAGAATTTGGCAGATGAATGGGGTACTGTACAATACAGTAGGGTGTGATCTTGCAGCATGGGTTGGCTGCCTTTAGGCTATTTATTCATCAGTCAGTGCACAGTAGCTTGCAAAGTCTGTTCTTCATACTGTGGGATTTGGATATACTGTGCATACACACAGGAGTCAATATTATTTAGAGATTAATTCTGGTTAGAAAGATGCCACACTATCCAAATAATGGAAAGCAAAACAGTAATGTTTCAGGAACTGTACACTCATTTGTTTAACAAAGCAAACACAGCTGCTAGTCGAACAGCTATCAGAGAGCAGCCAGTTTGCTGCAGTTCACATCCTTGCTCCCTTCTCAGAAACTGATTGTCTTTGCTTCCTCAGACTTCTCCAAAGGAAGTGTGCCCCTGCCCATTCACTCTAGTCAGTGTTCAGACTCCTCAAAATTACCTCCCCACATTTGGAAGACTAGAGCGCTGAAAAACAGAAGCCTGTGATAACCTGTGCTAACCTCTTAAGCCTCTTAAACCCCTAGTTTGAAATAACCAATGTGAATCATTTGCCAGATGTGCCTTATTACAAAGGATTACAGCTTTTTTTTCTTTTTGGAACATATAAAGATTTGCAGGAGCTGGCCATTTCTCTGCATTTGTGAAACTTGAGCTTACAAAAAGGTTGGAGCAGCACATTTGTGCATAAAACTGCACATATGCTGTTGGACATAAACCATAGGTCACAGATGCACCCTGTAGCTAATTTATGTACACAAAATTTGACCGTGTGGAACTTTAGAGGCCACTGGTCAGTCCTGCATGTAGGACTTCCAGCTTCCTAAATCCTGGCAGAAGCTGTGGATAAAACGTACTAAATCCAAAAATCTCTAGGTAATGTTTCCAATGATTGCCATCTATCCATGCAAGTGGGTAAAACTCTTGAGCTGAAAATGCATGTGGCTTGTTCTGCATTCAGAGCAGTCCTCCTTTGCACAGATGCTCAGACTGGTCCAGCCCAGTTTGCAAATGATACTGCTGCTAAGTCTGGTCTTGAAACTATAGCAAATATTTTCTTGATTTATTTTTTTACTGTAGATGGTGTTGCATCTTTTGTTTTAGTGCATTTAACTATAATGGTGGCTATGATAGCATTTTAAGAAATAATGATGCAAGATGTTCTTTGTTCATTATTTTAAATAGTGAATGAACACTATCTCTTTTCTAGGCTGAAATCTTTGTAGCCTTTTTAGGTTGATCTGTAATTTCATATATAGTCACCTTAAAATAATTGGATCGCTGATAAAATAAAATGCAGTCTGAATAGGAATAACACAATGTAGTGCCAATACAAAGATGTGTAGTGTGATATATATAAATAAGACTTATTTTATGTTATCCAATAATGATTAATGTTTGTACATTGGATATATATCTTAACATAAACAGGTTCAGAGTGGAAAACAACAACAGTATGGAACAGTGTTTATAGACCATCCACAAACAGAAGGAAAGAGAAGACCTGGTGTTTAAAGAAAGAAAAAAAGTGCTGCATATACAGATCCTCCATCAGCGTGAATGGCATTAACAAAGGATTCATTTGAATGGATTAAGTGGCTTATTACAGCTGCCTGGTGAGTTTTACAGATCACTAAATTTTTTAACCACACTCACTGAGATATATTCTTAGCTATCAATTTAACAGTAATAACAACTCAGCAGTGAAATCATTTGTAGCCTGTCATAAATTTGATAAGCCTAGATGATAATTTATTGTATTTGAGTTTGATTGCTGGTCTATAAGTTTATACCATTTAAATTTCAGACTCTAAATTTTTTAAAGAATAGGAAACAGGAACTATAATTCTGAGTCTGTTTTAGGAGGAAAGATATCCCTACATTCTAGGAATGAGCATGTTTGGAGAATAAAAAGCCATGATCAGCTGAAGGCTGTAGGCCTGTCCCAAAACAGACTGTTGTATTAATGTTCCTGACCTCTCTCCACTGTCCTTTCCACACTTATTTGGGTTGTGCAAACCCAGACTGCTTGTTCTTCAGGTATTCCCCAATGTAGCAGCCTTCTATACCAGCCATCTCTCCAAGGTAGCTCTTTTTATTTCATTATTTGTGACTGACTTACCTCTAACAGTCTCTCCTGATTTGGGTACATAGCAGGAAACATCTGCCTGGATTCAGGAGGCAGGGATTTTGAAATGACAGGGAATCTGGCAAACACGTGCTTGCCATGTATGGCTGGAAAAAGGGGAGACAGCAGCACCATATATTAAAAACAGCATCATCAGATTTCTATTTCACGTGTGCAAGAGCTTCAAGAAAACTTGTTGTTTTCTTAAATGAAAAAGAAGTTACACCTGGCTAACTTTGATATGGGAAAAATGTTTACAGAGACTGTCTTCAAGTTCAGAAGGTGAGAAGCAAAAACGGGCTTAAATTACTAGCAATCACAGAACAAATCATTGCTATTATCTGCTACCTGGTTGAAGTGTTTCTGTGAAGTTAAATCCTTTCTACACAAACTTACTTGATGCATTGAAGGATGAACCACTGGCATGCATAAGGTTTCTCCACCATTTACTGTTGTAGCTGATGGGCTGGCAGTCTCACATTGTTTAATTTGACCTTTGTTTCTTATTTAGAAATGGACAGTATGAGTTTCTCTCTTCAGCTACTACTAATTATTTGCATAAATATTTTGTTTCAGTAAAATCTGTGTACTGAAGCAAGTATTAGGCAACATGAATGTAAAAAGCATATAGAGTAAATGTAGATAAATGGCTAAAATATTTAAACACTTTCAGTATTGAATTTATCAATATATATCAGTCATATACAGGTTCTATTATTTCCAGTTTGAAACTATGAATAATTAATAATCAGGGAGACTAATCAGTTTGCTGGCACAGTTCTCAGTTCTCCAAAGAGTTGACCATATGACTAACTTAGACAAAACAGAATTTGATCTCAGGATTTGAGATCCGAATTTGATCTCTAGGACTTTGGGAATTTTACTAAATCACTAGGTATTTGCCAAGCTGGAGTAATTTTGAAATAGGCTTCACTGTAGCCTGCAGAATAATACACAGCATTCTATATGTTGTGGTTGTACCTAATTTATCTTTTCATATAATGAATAAGCACCTTAGTTCTCATTAAAAATAGTATTACTATTAATACTAATTAAGAATAATTCTTATTGCCTGTATTGCTGCAGAGATGTTGGGCGACCTTTTGATTTTAGTATATTCTCTCTCTCTCTTTTTTTTTTTTTTTAAGTGTAGAAATGATAAATGAGCACTTGCAGTGGCTGGCAGGGAGCTGGGCTTCCCCAGCAGCTGCTCTGGAATCCTGTGGCTATTTGTATTGAGGCTTTGCTCTCTACCTTGTCTTGGTCTCTCTCTCCTAGCAAAAGAAAACAGACTCAGCAAACTCACTTTGGGGCAGATCACTTCTATCTCTGCCCAGTCTTCATCTCCTGGTGTCCATGGGGAATTCTGTCTGGAATGGTTCCTCTCCAGCCTTTTGTAATTGTGGGATTAGAAACGGGTTACAAGAGAGAGTTACAAGGACTTTTACACAGTCTTATTCAAGCCTGCCTCTCTGTCCTTGGTCTCACAAATCCAGAAAGACAGAGATATATAGCATATGCTGACCATTTCTTGATGGTGTGTACCCCTTACAAAAATATTATATAATCACCTCAAACAGGACTTAATCATGTGTACACACTCCTCACTTTTGAGAGGCTAAATTTTTGTGAAGGTTCAATATTGCAAGTTTAGTTTTAATTTTGTTTTCTTCTTTTAAATCAGGTGGCTGCTGATTGTTTTTTCAGCACAAGTTGATGGGGTAAGTGACATTGATGTTTCCTTGAGACAGGGGAGAGGTAGGATGCTTCAGTTCAAACGAGCAGCACTATATACACCAAAATGACCCATAGTTCTGTGGGAAAACTGTAATTTTCTTTTCAGTATTTCTGCAGTTCTAACTTTTCTTTCCATGCCTGTTGCTCATCTTAACTATTTTGTAATTTTCTCCTCTGGATTCTCCTAGATTCTAATTCTGGCATCTTTAGATGCTTTTGGAAAGCTGCATTAAAAAAAACCTCTCTGGTGCTCTGCCTCCTTCCTCATAAAGTCTCTTTATGGCTCTGCATTATGGCGTATGTCACTCTAGCTCTGTTTGTTAGCCTAGGTCTTAAACTGGCTTCCCTGGACATTCCCATCTCTCTGAAGCCAAAATTTCACTTAAAATATATTTATTTTCCTCTCTGTACTGGCCTTAATATTAACCTTATGTCTGCAATGTCCTCACTGAAGCTTCTTTCAAGTCCATCCTATTTGATTCTTTCAAATATTTAAAAGCACTTCTTAAAATTTTTTTATTCCCAAAGCCATCCCTTTTTAGCTGAACTGTTGAAAATGGAAATATTTTTTAAAAATAAATGTGTTCAGTTAGAACAAAGGGTAACAGCTTACATGTTATTGGAAACTTGCATTCCATTTACATTCCAGGAGAGGCGAGTTTTTAATAACTAGAGACTAGTGTGGATTAGATTAGTAATTTCATGGGGAATCCAGTGTGTGAAAGAGAAGTAGTCTGTGAGAGAGACCATCATACCCTCTTGTTCTGAGGTCTGGTAGTCCCAAATAATCTAAAAATGTTATAGATAGAAAGAACAGAATTTTCCCCCCTTATCTAATATTTGTCAGTGTTTTCTCCTTGAAGCATTGAAGTAGGAACCTATAGTGTTCTGCTGAGTATTAAAACCAGTAACAAAACAATATTGACCTTGATAGTAATGAAAATCCACACTGAGCAAATATTTTTGTTATCACTATTTATTTGTTTGCCTACATTATTCTTAAATCTTTTAACTCCTTGTTATGCTGGAAAAATACTGTTATTTAGTGGACATTCCAAGCATCTATGTGAGTTTATAAGTGCATAGGATGTGTGTGATTGGCAAGTATTTGTTACTACATTTTGGGAAATAGAAAAGAATTATGAAATTGTGTTCACTTACCACACAATAGATCTGCTGAATTGACTTTTTTTGTGTTTTAGTTTCTTCTGGAATATACATTTCTTCATTGCACTTTGACGAAACCAAGTAACCACCTCTTTGCTGTTAAGAATAGGACAATGACAGACATTTTTAATACAAAAAATAAGTAAATTAATAGTGGGAAGTACATAAATGCAGAATGCACATACTTCTTGTTATGTCCAAGAAAGTGAGGAGGATTTTAAATATAGTACTGATATGTGCATTCTATTAAGCAAGCATTAGAAAAGTTTCATATGTGTCAAGCTGAAGACCTACACAGCATTTAGATGTTTGCTTCTATGCTAAGTTTCTACATCAGAAGGAAATTGCCCTGTGAGTATGCAAGGATAGCCAATTTTTTTGCCTCGAAAATCATCTAATTAGCTAATATGTCCAGGTGACAGTGTTTGATGAAGTGACTGTTTTCTCTTGCATATTGATAAATCCTTTTAACTTTTAGGGAGGATATGCATATATTGACCCATGTGGGGGACAGGATTGTTCAGTTTGCCGGTGCTTTCCAGAAAAAGGATCAAGGGTAAGTGATGATTAGAACTAATGATAGTTACTGTTGTAAATACCATTCACTTTGTGCACATTGCTGCTCATGAAAACCAATATAGTTGACATAAATGGATAAATCAGTATTCAGACATAGACACATCTGACTATAGCAAACTAGCATAATTCTCTGACTGATAGGAAGTACAACTATCATCAAATACAGTTCAGGTTGGCAAGAATCATGGTGCCTTTATTGTGTTAAAGTTCTTTGAGATCAGTCTAGTAGTTAGACAAATGTAATTCCTAATCTATGTGGTTCAGAAATCTATGCTTCTTTTCTACTAAGAGGTTGGTTAAAAGAGGATGTCTGTGCCATTCCCTAGTTTTTTGAGAACTTAGTTATTTCTTACTTGGGTTAAGTGCCTCTGGAAAAGCTTGCAGACATTTTATTTTACTCAATATAATAAGTATAAAAAAATTCCAAATTCTCTTTGTCTTCTAAAGAATTACAAAACGTTGAATGAAGACAAGGCATTTTCATGTTATATGCTAAAATTAGTAACTGTGTATGCTGCTGATTGTTAATTGAAATATGGCCCAGTCATGAGTAGTTCATGTCAGCTGTTCTTTCTCAAAATGCATATCTATATAGTGGTAGCAAACAAACACTGTATGAGGACAAAACTTTTAATATATATATATATATATATATATATATATATACATGTCCTGGTTAGTGATCAACTGAAAAATTGTCAGTGATGGAAATTGTTTTCTATCAAAGCACTAATGTTGAAGTTTAGGTTTAGAAAGCTTGAACATGGTGGATCAGTTTTAGAAGAGCTGTGTGCCCCACTTGTTTGTGTACAACCTGAGTGGTCAGAAAAGCAAGACACACCTTTTCCTTCCTGTGCTTCTGCAGCTGCCTGCAGGCTTTGCTGTGTCATGATCACTGCCCTGGTGTCCTTGGATCCTACTCTAATCCTCCAGGATTATGTCTATATGAGAGTCCCCCATACTGTAGGATTTTAATAATAGAGGCCTAGGATGGGTATATCTCTGCAACATTGTGTTAACAAAAGGGCATCCCAGGGAAAGTATTTTGACTAGTGCCATTGCAGTGCCTCTCAGAGCTACTGAATAGACTGTTTTGGATACCAAAAACCTGATCTGACGTGCCATTAAGAAAAACTGACTTTGAAATTAGAGGAAATTCCTGGATTCTGGTTCTCAGTAGCCTGGAAGTTCTGAATTACATGCCCATAATCACTGAATAATAACTACTCCCTGCAGTCATTAGGGCTCTTTCCTAAGGTGTCCTCCCCATCGCAGGTAAACTGAACTATGATTCATGCATTTGCAGTTAGTTTTCTAAATAATTCCAAGGATCTGGATTTAAGTGCCAAATAGAAGTGCAATAAATATTGCAAAATAAATTCGATATCATTGTACAAATATAAGTCTGTGAATTGTAGCATTTTCTGAAACAACTCTGAAATAAGGTTGTACATGTACACTGATGGGTAATGGATGAAGTGTCTCCATTGTAATATGAATTTATATTGCATGTAATCGTTTCTATTAATCAATATGCAAGAAATAGAAGTACTTTTCAGACCCTACATGAAATGGAGCTTAACTAAACACCACTTCAGACAGATTGCTACATGTATACTAATGTATGGTGATGAACAATTTTCTACAGGATTTCTTAAAATTTTTTTTCAGCCTACAATTATTTTGATTTCTAAACTTTTCTGTGTTCTGCCTTTACACTCTGACACACTGACTTTGCTTTCCTAGCTTTTGTGGAGACTACCCAATACAAAATAAAATATTTTTTATCTTATTGTTAGCTTTCTAGAATGCAAAACATTGGCTTTATCTATTTTTTTGTCTGAATCCTGCTCCTAGGCTGCTTCCTCAGAGCTTTGCATCTTCCTCAAACCTGTCTTTGAAGTGTAAGAACTAAATGATCAGCCTCAAATTTTGGAAGTTTTGGAATTAAAACTTTGCCTTCTAGTTGCCCATTTGGAAATCTTTTAAGTTTCATCATCAAGAGACTCCTCCATTACAAGTGGAGAAGATAATTGCAATTTTAGCTAGAGAAAAAATGACTGTGGGCGTAAGAAAAGGAAACTGTCATGGCCATACTTAAATGTATTGAAATTGGGCAAGCTGGAAGAAAAGTTGAAGCAAGTAGCTGAACTTCTGTTTAATGTTTATATAAAACCAGTATAATTTTGCATCAGTTGCCCTGCTGGATTTTAGGAGAGCTGCTGTACCTGTCATTTTTTAATTCTCTGAATTGAGATAACTCTGTGCCATAAACAGTGAAATTTTGATTTCTGTTTAGTTGGGGTTACAGTCTTGTTGGAGTTAGTTTTACATTATCCTATTTATTTTTTGATCTCATGTCACAAGTCAAAAGGACTCTTTCTTCCATAGGACACCATTAAATGTGCTGTTAAATCACTGTGTGCTATTATATCTATTCATTAAGAACTGTAGAACAGGTAAATGAGAGCAAAACATCACTAGTGAAAGCACATCTGCCAGTAAGTGTTGTATATGATGTTGAGTGCCAGCCTGGACCAAGTGAGACTCCTCCCTCTTCTTTCCCAGTTAAGATATAAGGTCTTCCAGTAGGCAGTAGCAGTCAATGGTTTTAACTAGAGGTAAAGAGCAACTTCATTGTTTTAGATTCTTTCCCCCCACTTTCTTTTTGATTTGCTGTAAAATCTGTGATTTTAATTTTCATTACAGTGAAACCTTTCCACCATTTTCTCCTCTTTTTATAGCTTGGGAAGTTGTTTCCTAGACAACTCCTGCAGCATTGTATCACAGGCTTCCAAAAATGCTGGCTGTTCTGACAGAATTTAGATAGTTAAAAAAATGTTTGCAGTTAGCACTGACCAATTGTGAACCTGTCCTGTGCCGACCCCAGAGTTTGATCCCATTCAATTCCTTTGGCTTTGTTTATAGCGTTAAGTAGATTTAGAAAGTAAGCATCTATTCATGACCCAACCTGATCTGGCTTCTATGAGATCATGTGAAATGCCTGGATCAAAGTGAATAATAAATATAACTCAGCAGGACCAATGTTCGTTCTTTTGCAGATGAAGCGACCCTGTTTTTGTCCTAGTGTAGGGGAGAGCATAGCAAACAGAAATCTGAGGGGAAGGATTCACACTCTGGGGTGTTTTGGATATAAGGAGTGAGCATCCCCAGGAGGTGCTGAGTCAGGTGGCTGTCACAGGTGAGTTAGAAGGTCAGCTGCTCTCAGTCAGTGAGGCAGGGCAGGGGGTGAGAATGAGGATATTTACCTGTGCAGTGGGTCAGTCCTCTGGCATTCCTTCTCTTCTAACATGTCCCCAGTAGATTTTACGAGTGTCAGATTTCCCTAGCAGGTCCTGTGGGCTAAGTGGGATTTACAGGACAGTGTAAATATATTTAAAGTGCAGTACTGGTGAAATTGTGCAAATTCTGTCTCTCTTGGGGAGTAAGAGGCATTTATTAAATGACACTTTTTTACATGTCAGCCTGTCATTCACGTGGAATATCCAGTACTTGTATTGAATTTCAAGTTGGACACTTAGGAAATAATTATGTAAAATCCATCTATTTGATCTCAAATACATGCTCCCAGTTGAACCCACTATCAGAGGAGTATACACAGTAGCATCTGAGGAAATCCAGATTTCTCCCGCTATTTGCCTCATACTTGATCAATTTTTCCCTGTACGTTACTTATGGTAAGTTTTAAAATAGAAAATTCCTGAGACCAGCTATACATTTCTATAGTATTTCTATTGCATTTCACTGATGTTCCCTGAGAACCACAGAAAAAACAGTCCCAGAGAAATGAGACCCCTAAATCTATATCTGAAGTAGATCATTTTTTTTCTTTTGTTACTAGGGAGAGGGGCAGGCAGTTCTCTTTTTCCAGAAGTCAGGATTTGACCTGGTAGGCAATAGAACCCACTTACCAGAAGGAGGAATAGGAACATGTGAAGGTCCCCTTGAGGTTGTTCAGGGTCCAGCTACAGCATCTGTAAATTAGCATTTTTCATATTAGACATTTTCCCAAATTTGTCAAAAGTTTTGGTCTTGTTAAATCATCCCTTCTTTTGTTCTTGAACATCTTTCTTTTCTTAATACTTTTAGTTCCCCTGTCCCACCGTACTAAAAATACTGATTGCCAACATTTTACACATCAGGCAAGATAAAACTTTACAAAATCATTCCTTTTTTACAGACTTGAATCAACCAAAATTTGACAATCTGTTGACTTGTTTTATTAAAATGGTTCAGAGCGAAATATTTTATTAGCTAATCTGATGTTAATTATTTGTGGTCTACAATGCTCTGTTTGTAGCTCTCTTCTTTCAACCATTAAGAGTTTCAATGCCAGATTATTTGTTCAGAGTTTGTTTAACACAATAGTGACACCCACTGGCTTATTGGATAGTTTTTCTTTTCATAGTCCCACAGGGTTAAAACACAAAACAAAGTACACTGTGAATAATGTTTTCAGCACTTCACTGTGATTTGTTGTGCTTTTGTGAAGTACCACTGTGAATATTATGCTGCGTCATCAGTTATTACGTTCCTGTAGCATATTAGAGCATTGAACAATATGATAAAAACTCACCAAATTCTCCAGTGGTTTGCAGCATGGTTCAGATGCTTTTTACAGGAAAGAAGGAGAGAGACTATTTACAAGAGCATTTAGTGGCAGGACAAGGGGGAATGGCTTCAAACTGAGAGAGTGTAGGTCTAGGTTAGATATTGGGAGGAAATTCTTCACCGTGAGAGTGGTGAGGCCTGGGCACAGGCTGCCCAGAGAAGCTGTGAATGTCCCACCCCTGGAAGTGTTCAAGGCCAGGTTGGATGGGGATTTGAGCAACCTGATCTAGGGGAAGGTGTCCCTGCCCATGGCAGGGGGGTTGGAACAAGAGGATCTTTAAGGTCTCTCCCAACCCAAAATATTCTATTATTCTATCAAAAGTCAAGCTCTAAGAGTTACTATTGCATTTATTTGACTCAAAATCTGACTATGAAAACAAGATTATCTAATTTGCTCTATTAAGGACAAGAGAGGGGATTTCATGCCAAGTTGTAAGATTTCTCAGATTTATCTCATCTTTCTCAAGTTCATATTTAGAAGGTAGTTTTCTTTATGGAGCCTTGACTTAAAGTAAAAATGTGTTTGGTCCCAGTCCTACACACTGACAATGAGGAATGGGATCTTCCCAGGATGGACAGCCCTCCAAGCCCTGAAAGCTGTGGCTTTGCTGTGTCCTGGACACGCTCTTCCAAAAGGGGAGAGGACATGGGTGGAGCTTAGAGTAGCAGCAGCTGTGCCCACCTCAGTAAGCAATCACAAAAGAAAACATCTGTCTGCAAATGCTGTCCTGAGCACTCCTCTCTTGTCCACAGACAGCTTTACTTTCCTCCCTTTCTCTGTCCTGCTCCTGGGAAAATAAAAATGACTGGTTACAGGCCAGAGCCCAGTGCAGAATGGAAGGGGGTGTTGTGTTACTTGCCTACAATCTGACTGTATGGAGTTGCTGGGCATTTTGGTTTTTGTCCTCATGAACAGAGGTAAGTGCAATTCCCGTATCACTGCTCCATCTCCCTAGCCTGGAACACAGGTTGCCAGCCTAACTGAAGGTAAAAACTGGGCCTCTTTTGACTTTATCGATACTAAGAAGCAAGACAGAATTCACTCTAATAGCATGATTTTTTTTTTTTAATTTCCAATTAAGACTCCTTTAAAACATTGTGCTTTGAGGCAGTTAAGTCTCAGGGCTCTCTAAAAATCAGGTGCTCTTCAGTCTCAGGCATCCAAAAGAAGTTATTCCAAGTAACCTCAGCCATTGCCTTTTCCAAACAGTATTAAATGTTTTGTTGCATGATCCTGAAGTATTTGCAGTCTTAGTTTTAGGAAGCATACTTAATTAAAAAAAAATATAACCTTGTTTTGCCAAAAGTCAATTTCTTACTGCAGGTCAAGCCCAGGATATGCTAAAATAACAGACCGTAGTCTTGGCATGAGTAGTTCCTGACCCAGACAATTAGCAAGGCATTGAAATCCTAAAGGAATTTATTGGCATCAGATGGCAGAGCAGGCATAATATTCTGTTCATTTTAACTGAGCTAATTTGTCATTTCCACATAAGCATGACTACCTTCATCCTCTTTATTTGTACAGCTGTCCTGAGACTGTAATGCTGTGTAGTCACATTGGATGGGCACAAATAATAGATGTGATAATAGATGTTATGACATGGTATCAGTTTGGTCTTAACAAAGCTCCCAGTCATTATCAGTGTTTGAGCTGAAAGAAAGAGAGACAATCCACCAGCTTCACATGGCATGCTAAAGTTGTATCAGCTGCCAAACCTATTGTGAATTCTGGATTCAGTGACTCTGTTTTATGACTTCACTACCTTCTACTGAAGACATAAACCATGGAGTTAATTAAATTCACAGGGCAGCAACAAACAAAGACATTTTATCAACCTAAAGGACTGCATATCCTGGAAGTGTTTGTTGGTTAATTATGATAGATAATTACCATAGAATGCATACACTCTCTCAACTTTTTTCTGAATGCAGTGAAAATCATGTTTCTTCAACTGTCCAAAAGATATAACATGATTTGAAAATTTTCTCTTTCAACACTTGAATGCAGAGCATGTACACTGTGTATGGAAAATATTGAAGTTACTGCAGAAACTTGTCAACAAAATGGATTAAGAGAAAGGCATTAGAGCATTATTGAGAAACATCTTATGCTTTTTTTTTCCTGCTGATTTTGCACAGTAATAGCTGGTTCAAAGTACTAAAAAGCCCATGCCACCTCCAGTAGAGTTAACAGTTCAAACAGTGGTATTTTATCATATTATTGGCCTCATTCATTTCACTCAAAATTATACTTCACTTAAAACAGTTGTCAAGTCTTTTTTTTTTTTGATAAAATATTTAAAGGGCTTAATAGCTGCTTTAAGAGTACTTCAATGAATAAATTCAGGTTTCTAACAATGTGCAAAGCACTGCCAGTAGACAGGCTGCAATTGTTCATGCAAGCAAATGCTCAAATTAAACACCCAGAAACTGACTGTCCATTCACTATTAAAAAGGATGCAGAATCATCAGCTTTTAATACTAGTAACCCCTAATTTGCATAATATTTTACACTGCTGAAATTATGGCATCAAGAAGATTGTAACTGTGGTGAAGACAACATGCTGAGTGTGCCTGGAGTTTTTTCCAGTGACTTCACTGGAGGCAGGATCAGGGTTGAAATGAGATGAGCCAGTAAATATAAGTGGAACATGAGTTGCATGAGGATACTTTTTTCAGGTAGTCTTTATTTCTAAGTGTAAGTCTTCTTCGAGCCTCTGGACTAAGGTCCTGTTCACAGCTAAGGGCCAGTGGCCATCCAGTCCTGCTTCCACTATGGCATAAACCTGCAATATGTTCCTGTCCAAACACATGGTAAATTACCTTCTCTGTTTCTTTGCTGACTTGATTGAATGATGCTTGCCATACGTTTCTTCACTTCATGGCCAAGTGTCAAATCCCACTGATTTTAAAAGAGAAGTAGAAAATAAAAATATAAAGAAATGTAGGACCCTGCTTGTAATTCACAAGATGAGATTTTGTTCAGGCAGATTCAGTCTGCTGAAATGTTTACACTGAGAAACAAGCATTCATTTCTTTTGCCTCCTGAAGCTACATATCAGCTTACAATCATCTTTTGTTTCTGTCATGTTTTTTCCTTCATTCCATTCACAGAAATAAACATACGGTCTGTTATTTCTGTGAATACTGAAATATCTTTTACTGCCCTCAAGTGGTCCTAAAGTCATATATTTTTCTCAGGAATGCATGGAGCTCAATTTTGCTCTCTTTTTTAATAACACGGTACAATTAATTGATGAATTCTAAAAAGACATCAAAACACTCTTCAGTTTGGAAACACAAGTTATAGATAATGATACAGAATGAAAAAGATGAGTAAGAGAAATAAAGACCTATAAATATTTGGATTTTGTAGGGTGGAAATGTAGGCAGCTCGCATGTGAAGTCTGATTAGAAAGCTTGCTTTATTCAGCACTTTGAATCTATGATTGCACAATTGTTTAGCAGCACAGCACAAACCCTGCAACAAATCTGAAACAACTGCACAGCAATGCTATAGACTGAAAAATTCAGTCAGCATAGGAAGTAATTTTACTTCAGGTGAATATATATTACCTTGGAAAAGTTAATAGAAATCCATGGAGATGGTCTGTATGGTAATGTAGGTACAGATACTCAATTTAGAACCATTTGTAGAAAAATTACATTCTGCAACCTCCAAAATAATTTTAACACAATCTATTAAAATTGATACTTTCTGTAAATATTTTGGCTAATAACTATATTTCTTTTTTCCTGCAGAAAGTTTCACAACTTTTAAATAAGGCATTAAGATTTGAGAGTGATGATGGAAGACATGAGCTAGGAAAACTTAAGATAATTACCATATCTTGACTAACAAGAAAGAGGGAGCTCCCTTGCTTTGTTCTAATTGTGTATGAAGTGCCTTTGTCTAAAATGAGTCCTCATTTCTCTGGTGGGGAAACACAATGCTCAGTGGAGTCTTAGGCTTGCCAAAGGTGATACTTATATTGGTAGAGCCAGAAAGACTTGCAGTTTATCCTACGCATCTCAGAGAGATGGTCTTGGAGACCTGAAGAAGGTGAAAAGAAGTTGTTAAATTTGTAGGTCATGTTCCTATAGCATGTAATGCATGGACAATTCTGCAGGCTGTACAGGGTGCTGTTCTGAATCATGAGTACTAACACACTGTAAGCCTTCCTTTTTCCCTACAGTCATCCCTGAACTGCTGCCTGCTCTGACATTTGCAGCACTACTCACTTGCTCTTTGGACTCTTTGCAGGGTCAGCCTGGTGAGCTGGGAGCTCAAGGTCCAATTGGGTCCTTGGGATCCATAGGACCAGCTGGTCTGCCAGGGGAAAAAGGACAGAGAGGTGAGAATGGGCAGCCTGGGCCAGCTGGAGAAAAAGGTGATAAGGTAGGAAATGCCACAGAGTGCTCTTTTAGGTGTTTACAATATGTAAGGTTAAATGTTGACAAGTGAAACAGAACGCAAATGGCCAAAAAGCATTTGCCAAACTATACTCTTGCTCACACAAAGTTCTCACTTAAATTAATTACAGCATTCTTGAAAAATATTTTTCAGGAGATTTTTTGCTGTGGTTTGCAAAATTAGAATTGTCAAAAGACATAAAATAAGATGAAACACGCTCAGTCTCTGATTGTTACATACCATGTCATTCTCCTTAACCTCAAAGAGGTTTGTGGAAGAAATGTGGGGCTGGAGGGAGCACTATGGTGCTTTTAAAAGTGCTGCACTGAACAGAATTTTATTGCCACTTGGAGCTTATAAATTATAGTTCAGATTCACATCTTTCATAGCTGTACAATCCGTATGCTTGACTCTTGGTACTTTATTTTTGTTTTAATGGTGTAATTCCACTGATCTCAGAGGACAACCGAAATCACTAAAGAAATCATGAAGTAGCACACCTGAAAATGTAGATGCTATAAATAAAAATTGTGCTGCTACTAATATCAAAACAGGAGCAGGATTGTGAAATTACCTACAGAATTAGTTTATAAGTTAGAGCCAATTTCCCCTTCTCTGTCATTTGATAATCTTAGGAGAATGAGTGTTAGACATTTGTCCTGTACTGTACCATCTGTTATATGTAGCTGTTGGCACTGCTCTTCTGCTAAGCCCATGGAAGTTTTTTCGGATATTTATTTCTGCCAGTTAAGGCCTTTGATTCATATTTCAAAGAAGACTGGTTTTTGTTTCTTGCTATATAGTGCCACATATTCTTGGTTTTCCTTATTTTGTTTAAGAGTTAATGACTTTATTTTTTCATACCACCTGTTTTAGGGCCCAACTGGAGTCCCAGGATTTCCTGGTTTAGATGGTGTTCCTGTACGTATTACATGAATATTGCTTTATAAAAATTATAATTCCTAGAAAGTCATAGATAGTCTTCTAACAGAACAATACACTCAATAAATTGTTTGGCTTTATACCTGTTGATATCATGTTGCCTACAGAATTACATGTTTTGCAAAAAGGGCAAAATAACCAGGTTATTTATAAATTATATATAAAGATATGTTCTATATGTATTTATATATAAATATCTTGTGTATATCTACTCAGACTAGAAAACTTTTCTAATGCAAAGAGTATGAAACTGGGACTACTCTGAGATGTCCCCTGATTGAGGTCGGAGATATTGGCTTCTGAACTGTTCTGTTCATTTAAAAAGTAATTCCCCATTTACCATGGTGTATTTCTAACAAATATTGAACTGTCTTTTAGGGATTACCAGGAAGGGAAGGACCCAGAGGCAAGCATGGTTTGGATGGCTGCAATGGCTCAAGGGGAGATCCAGGATTTCCAGGAGAAAATGGTTACATGGGACCAAGAGGTCCTTATGTACGTGAAAGGCATTCCTGCCATCCGTGGTCACTGTGCACCTGCATTTCCCCTCCACGCTGACAGCTCTTAAAATGAAAGGAATTTCAGACTGTGGCACTGCCTTTACACTGCACAGGGATTCCCAGGCATTCTTACTCAGCCTAATGGGAGTGAGAGACACTGCCTTACCAGATTAAGTTCAAGCTTGAGTGTGAAATGAGTTCCTACATCCATCCTAGAAGTATATATGGCTACCTTGAGAGTTAAATTCTGCCTGGTGTCCCCAGCATGCAACCACACCAGAGCTAATATTATGTCATTGAAGTACAGCTGAGAAGGAGTAGCTTGAAACCATCATACCAATTCATCAGTACCTGAAATTTGTTAAAAGCTTCAATAGTAGGGACATGCATGAGATGAATTAGCAATAAGTGGAAGTTTCAGGAAGTCTAAGTCCTGTTACACTCTAAGATTTTGTGCCACTTTTTACAAATATCTATCCATGACTGCTCTGTGCATACCTAGTCTTGCCTGGGTGTTTATCTGTATATGTAGAGAGTAAAAATGTTAAAATTAGCTCTTTAATATTTGTTTACTTGTGCTGTTAAAATGGAAAGCATTTTAAAATGGTTTAAGTAGCTGTGTTAGCAGTGTTCTACTAATGAAGATAAAACAGATTCATGTCAGAAAGGGACATAAATTACCGTAGCTCCAAAGAAGTTTTGCTCAACAGGTGTAGTCCCCAGTCTTTGACTTTTCATGGAAACAAGTTTTAATTCTGAATAATAGCTGATTAGTTGGTCTAATAGCTTCCCTGAAATTTTTTGAGTAAAACAATAAAAACAACTGCAATTTACATGAAAAATCAAATGTATTTTTTTAGGAGCTAAATAAGGTGCTGAAGTCAGCCACTAAAAAAATTGTGCAGAGGGCGCCAGAATGAAAAGATGTTATTAAAAATTATAGCGATTAGAATAAAATACAGTTTTAGTCTTGGACTCATAATAAATGCTATGAAATACACATGATAAAAAACTTATTGATAACCTCATTTGTTATACCTCTGAAAGCAACTCATTAACCTTCCAAAGGATAAAATTACTTCTGCTCAGACATTAATTTTACCTGTATTTTCTTACTTATTGTGGCCTTCAAAACACAGTTTTATTTTTTTGTAATGAGCCAAATGACAAAGAGGAAAAATGAGACATGGGGCAAGTTACAGCATAAGTCCTCCCAATTTCAGGAACATGCTCTTTGGCAGGCCTAGAAAAGTGTTTGCAACGTACAAAAACTGGGAGACAAAGAGGCATGTAGCCTTTGATATGCATACTAAAATGCCAGTGGAAATTCATTTAGCTACCCAGAAAAACAAGACAAAGTAACCATATTTTCTTGCGCACAAGAATACTGTTCCAACCTCTCTATGCAGATTAACTGTTTTTAAATCAATTTGTTGCACCAAGTACCGACTTGTCTCTATATTACAGCTTAAGATTGTTATTCTTATTTATTACATTGTCCTGTATAATTTAATCTAACACCATGTACATATTCATCAGCTTTACTTCTGGTACCTTGCTGGAAAAGAAAGTAGTTTCTATTTGCAAGCCCTTACTTAAGTCATGTAGAAGACAACAAACTGAATCTAACAAAGATGTTTTATTCCACCAGAGAGCACATACAAAATAACCAAAGATAAATATAACTTTTGATTTGTTTAATGTGTTCCCTAGCAGCTGTTGTTTACCTGTCATCTGTATCCCATCTACTACAGCTATATCCAGCTGCAGAAGCTGTAACTCTTCTTTCACTGTACCATTCCAGGGATAAAAACCTTCCCTGTTTCACTCTCCTGGCAGGATTTGAACAGCCAGGGTACAATACCAGGAAACCAGTACAGTTTTACAGTGGTTAACAGTATCTCATTTTATTGAAATCAATAGCTGACTGGTTCACTTAGTTAAATTACATCCACTGCATTTGGATTTCAAATGAGAAGACTTCAGAAAGAAGATCTTTATATATCTGTTCTTCAGATACGCATGTATCATGCTCTTAACAGTAAAATGAGCACTGCAATTAAATTTTGCAAAAGCAATCACCTGTTCCTGCTAAGTCAGATTGAATTTTTGAAGGTGCTAAAATCAGCAAAGTTTGATAAAGGACCCCATGGCAAGTACCGTGGGAACTTAGTCTTATTTTAAAAAACAGAGCCTTTAAGCATCATAATTTTTTTTTTTAATAGACTGAAGCATGTTTCCTAGGAGATGGAAATATTCAATATTATCCATCTAATGCAGCCCACACTTTTATTTTTCTAAGTGTATGCAGTATCACTGTAAATTTTTCTACATCATGACATGAATTTTTGGAGACGGCAAACTGCTGATACTTAAAGCCATTGCCTTGCTGAAAGGAAAGGTAGGCATAGTGATAGACTTGATAAAGAAAAGACTTGTGAAGATTGTAGAATAATCAAGAGCCAAGAGCAAAGGAGCACCTCACAGAGCAGGAGTCCAGAAGCTGTGGGGAGCGGGTTTGCTCAACTGTACAGAAGGTAATTTTACTTTTAAGGGTCTTGATAGATAAAAGAACTGCAAAAGAATCAGGTATGAACCTAGTAGATTACCTTGTGATGTAGGGGCACCAGAAAATCACGGTCTGAGGACTTAGCGTTCAGTCTCCATGGAAATATAGAATATCAGTAAGTGGATCATGTTCTAAAAGACTTTTTTTCTTTAAAGGGAAATCCAGGGCAAAAAGGAGAAAAAGGAAACTCAGTGTATATTTCACATTTTGGAAAAGGACCTCCAGTAAGTATGTGATTGTAAAGAAAAATCATATCTTACAGGAAAATATATATGGTAAATGTAATTGTCCCATTACTCCTGAATATTTAATAAAGCTTGATGCAAGACAAAATTTAAAAACACATACATATCTGTAACAGATAGCTTGTGATGTTAATAGCTATAAAGTTAGAAAATACTTACAACAAAGCTTGGGCTGATTCATATGCTAAATGACTGTCGTTACAGGGAGAGAGAGGTGATCCTGGCCCTCCTGGCACACCTGTAAGTACCGTGGGCTCTGTACCTACCTTTTGGCTTGAAGATCTTTAGAATTTTCCTCCTTAATATAGTAAGAATTATCAGGGTTTCTCCCTGCCTGCCTTAAATAGCAAAATTCCAGAATAACGTCCAAGAAACAGCAAGTCCCTCTAGTTCTGCCCCATGGCCAGTTCATGCTGGCTGAAAAGGAGCAGAAATAGACTGTGCCCACCTGCAATAGCACTTCCTTCCCTGGTACTCACAGTTTACAGATTATTTACTTCATGATACTCAGCATGCAGAGAGCTGTGACACCTTGTTCATCTTCAGTATTGTGTGGGTCTCCCAAGAACATGCAGCACACTCCCATTGCCTAGCCATAAGAACATACAAGAAGAAGAGAGATCTTGATTTTGTGGCTGAATCACGCTCTTAATGGCTTTGGGTTCCTTTTCTTACACCCTTCACAAAGGAGTTCACTGGTGAACTCTATCAGCTCCCCATGCTTCAGCACAATTGCTGACAAAGTATTCTTTCAATTCATTAATAACATATAGCTGTGGCCTGTCCTGTATCTGTCCAGTGTTACCCAGAAGCTGGTGCTGAGCTGCTCTAGTCACAGTGAGTTGGTTAAAGCTTCTGGCCATGGGTGGAATCCAGTGACCAATAGACTTGAGTCCATGTGATGGAGGCATTTTGGAAAGGCTGGTTTTGTGGAGAAAGGGAAACTTCTTGGCGTTGTCACAAACAGACCTTTTGCCATCTTTTCCAGGGACCTAGAGGGTCAAGAGGTGCGATGGGCCCAGCGGGATACCCAGGCCATCCAGGCTTGCCTGTAAGATCAACACATGAGCCTTACATTTTTGGGATACCCATAAACTCTGGTCTACCAGTTTTTAGAATCTACCTTAATGTGAATCAAAGCCCTGAAGTAATTTTTGAGAGAGGTGATAAAATAGATGGAATTTTGCTTCACTTTATGAGTTCAGACCTTGAGGAATTGGAGCATATGTTATTTCTTCCCATGGTGGCATGAACATGTTTCATCCTGGCAGTCTCCTTTTCCCAAGACCACCTATGGGAGACAGGAAAGGGGGAAACCAGAGTTCAGCCATCCTGAAAGCAGTAACCAAGGGAAGTAAATGGCACTTTGGGATAGGTACATGCCAAAAGAAAATTCTGTGTCTCAGTCCTACTGGCAAGAGGAGGTAATTTTCAAAGCAAAATCTAAATCAGGCATATTAACTTGTCTTCACTCTCTTTTAAAGGGTATTCCAGGTTACCCTGGTCTGCCAGGTGAACAGGTAGGCAATGGCTTCTTCTGAACAACTATTTGAAATGATCCTTATGTTTATTTATTACCCAGTTTTTCAAAACTGATGAAAATCTAATGCCAGCATTTTCTGAGTGTGTGCAAACTGTGTATGTTCTTTGTCAATTAGGGAAATCCAGGTATTGGAGTGGATGGACAAAAGGGGGAGCCGGTAAGAAAACAAATAGTATTAATTATATTATTGCTCTAGAATAGAAATATAATAGAGTCTTGTTGGATTCCCTGGAACCCATTCATTTGTGGCTTTGTGCTCCTGCTAATCATGTTAGAATGGAAGAAGTAATACAAGTTATCGAATCCATTAATTCTGTGCAGAAGGGATTCCTTCTTTCAGTGAGCTGCATGCAGGAATCCAGCGTATTCTGAGTCTGAAAAGCAACAGTTAATGTGTTAGTTAGCATTTAGAGAGCAGTTACCTGCTCTACAGACACTGCCTAAATAATCACAAGGGTACCTTCCAGTGACAGTGCCTGTACCAGATCAGTCACTGTTACTCACCTCTTGCTGTGTCCAGCAGCAGATGCAAAGGAAAGGGTGTAAGAAAGGGACAAGCACATAATAATAGTTCCTCTGTCAGTCTCCACCTATACTAGCATACTCAGGATTTATAGAACCAGTGGGGAGTATTTGACTTTGCTTCTATGAATTTGTCCAGTCAGTTCTTAGAATTGGTGCAAGTGTCTAACATGCACAACTTTCCCTAGCAAATCAATAATTTCATCTTACAATCACAAAGCCTTGTGCTTAAAGGCTTTGGTCCAGAATATGAGACTGTGTGTACACACGAGATTTGACAGTCCTGCAACTATGTCCACAGCAGATTTGGAGCAGGAGCCATGGGTTCTCATTTATTTCTTTAGCCATAACATCATTTTCAAAGACTGAGGAGAAAAGGAGATTAGATTGTCAACCTTATTCATCTGAGAAGATGGCAAAGAGATTTACAGATCTCAGTGCAAACCTGTATTTGTCTGCAGTTAATTAGTACAAGTACCTTTACAGCGCGTACGGAAATATGTACAGCAGGAGGACAAGCTGAATCTCACTGAAACACTTCATGTCCCAGAATGTCTGTGCTGTTCTTTTGCCTTCCACAGGGTGACATTGGACTTCCTGGGCCACCTGGATTACCCCTGTTAGTTGGACCTCCTGGAGCTCAGCTGTTCAAAGGAGAAAAGGTGTTAATTTGTCTTTGTATTTAACAGTGTTCGACTTGGCAAGTACAACCCTGGGATGTAATTTTTGCAAGGGTGGTGTAAGACAAATCTGTCTTTCTGTAAGAAACCATCAGCTTCAGCAGAAATCCTGAAGGGTCTCCAGCACCTTTCCTACAAACTTTCAGGAGAGGAGACCCCATGTTACTTTAGCTCATGTCCTTGAGGGAAGACTGTCTTGATGCAGAAAGGAGATATTGCCCTTGTTTTGGTTTTCTTCACTTTTTGTCATTAGCAAGTCATGTTTCAGGCATCTCAGTAGAGTTCATTACTGTGCTATTGAATCTCTTTTGTGGCTTTTCACTAACACTCTTAGTTTTGCACATTTTTGCTCAACTATACTCCAATGTGCAGTTTTGAACTATCAACCCTAACCCTACTAATGTAAAAAAATTACATGTGATTTTGTTGTCAAGTTCTATTCCAAGTTCCTGTTATTTATCATAGAATCATAGATTGTTTGGGTTTGGAAGGTACCTTAAAGATCATCTAGTTCCAAACCCCCCTGCCACGGACAGGGACACCCTCAATAGAGACTATGTTGCTCAAAACCTCATCCAACCTGCCCTTGAACACCAAGAATGGGGCACCCAAAACTTTCCTGGGCAACCTGTACTTCGATACCATACCTACTACAGCCACAGTTGTGTGGCTTAAAATATTAAAATGTTTTTAGCTCCTGTCACTGTTAAACAAAAACTTCATTACAGAGCCCTGTATTGAAGCCACTACATCCTCAAGTCTGATTTGCTCAAAGACACAAATGAAAAGGTGAAGTTGCCATTGCCAGTTCCTGCAGCCTCAGCTCTGGGAACTCGGAGATTTCACAAACTGCATTTTAGGCTTTGATTATGCAAATGGTTGCTATGAAGAGGTGTACAAGGAAAAGGGAAAGGATCAAGAAAGCCTTCACAAACTCCCCCCATTACTGGGAAGTGTGACATATGCTGCTGTGCAGCACATGACATGACCGTGACCATGTAACCAGCCCTGCATCCCAGTCACACTGGGGCTGTGCACAGAAGTGTAGATTCACACTCGTGTGAATACTTGCATCCAACCAGGAAGAGCAGCAACAAAAAAGAACTACTGTCATGCCTGATTGTAGGAACAAAGGAACAGGTAGGAACCTGTAGGAACAGGTCCTTGCAAGTGAAAAGATACATTTATCTCACTCCACAGTCATTATGCTAGTTTGGCAGCATTAACAGAAATAAAGATCATTGCATGAGAGTTTTTCTTGTGCCTGAGACACCTAGAGAAAGAGATCCAGTGTTAACAAAATACTGTTTAATGGTTCTAATCCAGACCAGGACTTTAAAACAAAGTTAAACAGCACAAAGGCATATCCTGCATATTAATATACACAAAAACTTTCCTTTTGTACGTAGGGCCAGAAAGGATTACCTGGGGTAACAGGATACAGAGGGCCACGTGGACCCAAAGTAAGTAAAGAGACTTTTTTTTTCTCACAATACTGGCAAAATCCTTCTGTGGTTATTATGTTAATCTTTTAAAGCACAGCATTTTTCCTGTGAAATTTAATCACCACCTAAATCAGTGTGAAAGCAAAAATATTTCAAAGTCCTTTGGAAAATCTTTGAGTCTGTTTTCTACATACCCATTGAATGTTGCCTGGTAGCAAAGGGTTGGTGTTGTTTCCAGCTGAGCTGTTGACACATAATGGATTGGAACTGTGAAGAAAATAGAAGCATAGATTATTTTTCCTCAAGAGACACAGACATGATCTGAATATGTTCTTAATGGGGCACGATGTAAATTTACCTCAGTATGTTAGGGAAAGATCTTAACTTCACAGTATGGATATCCTTAAGGGTAGAGAAGGCAGAGCCACCTGTTTGGAGAAAGAGTTACTTCTTACTACCTATTCTGCATTTTCTTTTCTTTCCCTCAACATGATTAATTTAAACATTGATGTGCCAGTATGGTGTTCCAGGATGCTGAGCAGAAGCAGCCAGAGAAAAGATTCTAGAGTCTTCATTGCTATAGATTTGGAGGGGTAAAATCCACAGGCAGGAGTCTACCTGATCTCAGAAAAATGGGGGCAAAAGAATGAGTCTGGTTTATGTTAAAAACTCAGCTTTGTAGGCAGAATAGAAGAAATGAGAAGCCTGAACATCACATTTCTGAGTTGTAATTCCAGTGCTTTTTCAGAAGTTCATTTTCCATCACTAAAAGACCACTGTTACTTACCACTGGAAAAGAAGACAAAGCAATCAGATTTACATGGACAAAGATGGGCTTTAGATACTTACTCCAGTACTAGTGGTCTATGGAGATGATAATACACTTGTTAGTCATAAGCAGGGACTGAGAAATCAACTGATACAGCTCAAAAGATGCCCAGGAATTAAAAGAAAAAATAATTTCAAAAATTATTTAACTGCTGAAAGCACATGAAGCTTGGAGAAGAGACCAGAGCAGGTTCCTCAAAGAGCTGGAGTTACTTAGGCACTGCTTAGTGATGCTGCATGAAGTAACCCCTAGTGACTGAGCCTAGCAAGTGAAACAGGATTCATCAACCTAATATATATATATAATTTAATAAAACTGCAGAAAAATTTATGGCACACTTCAGTGAGCATCTTGTTTAAACAAACTATTTTGAATGCTCCAGGGTATACTTGGGAGAGGAGAAAAGGGTGAAAAAGGCCTTCCTGGAGTCCCTGGATTGCGGGTAAGAAAGTCACAGAATAAATTCCATCACAGATTCACTATAATTAGCTTCAGAATATATTTCACAGTTTAAGTTTTCAATAAGGATTTTAAGGATATTTTTCTTTTTAAACTGATCTATTGTGCTTCCTTTATAGAATATTTAGGAGTCCTGCTCTGGGACTCACTGTCTCAGACTTAAACATAAGCTCATACAGACTTTCTGTCCTTGGAAAGAAAGTAAATCTCTGAGGTTATCCTCTAAATATTTAGACCTGCACAAAAATGCTCTGGAGTAGCACAGTCCTAACACAGTAATTTTAATATTTTCCATACATGTTGATGGCAATTTTTTACAGCAGCTCATGCTTGATTTGCCCAACAGTGCTCACAAGGAGCAACACATCCACTACTGTGCTTGGTGCAATATGATAAAAAATTAAGTGAAAACCTGACTGGTTTGCTCTGGTCTATAGTTCCAAGTCATGTCCATTTCTCACATAAACTATTTGCAAAATCTTTGCAAAGTTCTTGGGAAATATCCCAAGCAATATTTATCTAAGCAACATTAGCTGTTCAGCAATTTGGAATAGGTTTAATTTTGAATAAGCTTTGCTGTTCTAGTTCACATTCTCCTTGCTTTCGTCAGGGTCATCCTGGTTCTTATGGACTTGCGGGTTTTCCTGGAATGAAGGTATGAAGCATAAAGTGTAAGCAGCTCCCTGAATCAGTGGGATCAGTGAGATTTGATTTTCTGTGGATTTGTGCAGATTTGGAATTTCCACATCCTTCAAAGCTCACATTGCATTCCTTCCTTTCTCTTCTGCTACCTGTTGGCACAGAATTTGTATGATCTCTGTGTCTTTGAATTTCTGCCACTCAAATTTGGCTGAAATTTTCTAATGGAATCTGAGGTTGCAAGGAGGAGAAGTCAGTGGGACAGACATACAGCATGATAGAAGAGTTATGCAGCATATTAACTTAGTTTGCCATGGTGACATTGTTTGTGTAATTTTGTGTTACATGCATGTTTTGTTCATCTTTCTGACTCAAATTCCAGTTGTGATGTTAAGTCTGCTAAATTTTACTCAGGAACTGACAGCATCTTACTGGATAAAGAACAATAGATGTGTGTATATAGATCTACATCTTGCCCTTTTTCTATCTCATCTCTCCAGCTACTTTTCAAATCTAGTTAAGATAATGATCATGCTGTTCATAAATCACATTAATGTAACAGATATTTCCCTCTAGAGTTATGTTCCAAGTGACTGTTTTATCTGCAAAATTGCTTTTTACTTTTTCACACTTGCCTACCTAAGGAGTTTGAATACTGGATGAATGAGTCTATTAGTAAATCATAAAAAGAAAAGAGAAGCTGATATGCAGCTGCTTTCCAGGCAGGAATAGTTTAAGAGGGCCATTCAGCAGGCAGCAAACCCATTTCAGCTGTATTAAGCAGACAGTCTGTTAGAGTCTGCTGGTATGGATTCCAGCTAGTTCTATGCCCCAGCTATGCTGAATCTGCTGACCACTGTCTAAATAACCTGGCAGTACAAGCTGGGGGGTTTTAACACAGGAGATTCCATGAAATGTGCCATCTCTTGTACAAGCCCAGGGAATTTTCTGAAAGAAACTCTGGGTGCAGTTAAAACTTGACAGTGTTATATGACTGCTTTACAGGGTTTTAATTATTTTAATGTCTTAACTGATTAATCAAATTATGTGATTCTTTCCAGGGTGAAACAGGATTCACTGGTTTTCCTGGACAACCTGGCTATCCGGGCATACAGGTAAAAAAACCCACCACACATGCACTCAGATTCCTCTATATAAATGCTAACAGTTCCTCACAATTGTACCCAATTATCAGACCATTTCCTTCCATACAGTCGTAGTTTCTTCTTAAAATTTTCTGGTTTCATGATGGTCATAGTTACTCAACACCATGGTGGTAAATAACAATGTAAGTAAACATTCCTACTTGGTGCATATGAGAGTGGGAATTCTATTTTGAGTACCATAGGAATTGTTAGTCCCAATTGCCAGCAGTCCCCTTTACCAGTGTAGCTGTCTGATCCATGAACTGTAATATTCTGCAAGGTATTCCTGGCTGAGCTGCATTCCTCAGAGAGGTATGGGAGGTAAAGAAACCTGTTATTTAGGTAATAGTAAAGTCCTATAAACTAGGATGAAAACTGGCCCAAACTGAGGTGACAACATTCCATTCAGATGGGCTGTTTGCATGATTTACCAAAATCTTATTGCACATGTTCAACCTGTCGCTTAAGTGACAGCTGCTCCAAGATGCTTACCAGAATGGAAATTGGACTCCTTCACACCAGATGTTTAAACAGTCCCTACTTTTCCTTACTTAGATGACACTCTTTTTTATTTTACAATACATGCTGCTTTCCATTAGGGATTAGAAGTAGGTATTACATCCTGGGGCCAAGCAGTAGAAGAAGAAACTATTAATCTCTAAAGTGTGGAAGAGATGCTTAAAACCATTTCAGAAGCGCCAGGCACCAGTCCAGTGACATTTCAGGACATAAGTTTATGGAGTTGTCTTCTGCAGGCTGCAGAACCAGTGATACTGACATTCTGACTACTGGATCATATTGTAATTCTGAGCAACAAAAAAAACTTGAATGAAGGGAACTGTGGTACTTTCTATGGAATCTACAATGCTAAAGCACACTTAGAGAGCAAAAGCAGTTGTGGATGCTACTCTAGAGGGAGCAAAGCAGCAGTGAGTCTAGCCAGAGGGGAGGGTCTAGGGAGTGGCTGGGATAGGATCCAAGTGGCCAGCAGGGTATGAGCAAGAGGAGAAGTGAAATGCTGCAACACAGAAGGGGGATGACAGAATCATCAGCAGAGACAGAGAGGCTGAGAAAAGCCATCAGTTATTACCACAGTGCTGAGGACAAAAACAGTATTGCAGAAATTGTGACACTAATAAACTTGGCTCTAAATGTTCTGAAATTCAAAAGTCAGGATGTGTTTATTGCCTTCTGAAATAATCGTTGGAAAACTGCACTTAAAACAGTAAATTTCCTTAAAGAGGCTTGCACAAGAATCACCTCTGTTATAAACTGAAGGTTAGGATAGGAACACAATCTGCATAATCTGTGATGACACAAGGAAGCAAACTGAGGCTGCTTCAAACTTGTCGTAAACAACAAAAAAGTTTTCAAGAAGCATGTTTACAAACGAGAAATGACAAACACAGGAAGTAAATAAGTAAAAGTACAATAAAAACACCTGGTTTAGTCACAGACTTACTTGTTTCAAAGTTAGGCCTGCCAAGAGAATGCTAAATCAGCTTCTTCAGCCAAGATCTCATTTATGTGGTCATACTTGGGGGGAAATAATTGCACACGGATGTTATTTTTCTCCCATTTTCCCATTATCAGCTTCACAACAATGTGGGATCATTTAGATACTAATTAGACAGAAACATTGCATGTTTGAACAGAAAATTCATTACTCCTAAAAAGTAGAATTGTCATACCTTTTGATCCCTAAGTCTGGACACTGGCAACACCATTTTTTTTCAAATAAACTGTTGGTAAGTTGAGTCTCCTAAAATTTTGTGGGGAAACAGTATCAGTCAACAAAATAATCCAAACATGCATGTGCCATTATGTGGGAGTGTACCAACAGTGAAAACACAGCAGAGACTGAGCTGCCATCCAGAGAGGGTCATTAGACCTAAGAGCCTAAAACCAGACCACAGTCAGAATTTGTCACTTAGGGAGATTCCAAGGATAGAAATGTTTAACCTTGTTTCACTGATTCCTTGGTATGTTCTTGTGTTCTGGTTGTATCATTTTAAAATATTAGTATGAAAATCATATAAGACTCGGGACAAATACATCTATTGTACAAATCTTTGATGCATTTATCATCATTAAATTAATTTTAAATCACGAAATGCTTTATAAATTTATCAAAGGAGGAAAAATGCTAGGTTTGCTTTTTCTTTCCTGCCACAGAAAAGGCTCTTCTATATTGTTAGGGAAAACAAATTTATGTTCCTGTTTAAAGGAGCTAAAGATGATACAAGGATATTTTTCATTTTGCAAAGTAACAGTCAAAGGAAAAAGGCCAGAGGTCAAGAGGATGGCAGTCAGTGACAGCTCCAGAACTGTTTAATTATTGGAGAGATACCAATTTATTTTTTTTTTTAAAGCCCCAAAAGAGGCATGGACTCCTTTTTTTATCCTGTGTAAGAGTGGGTATCCAGTTCTCCTTGCCTGTGTCCTGAGAGGCCCCGACCTGCAGTCCCAGGAATGCAGCCTCACTACGCAGTTCCCACATTGACAGTCTTGTTTTCTCCGCTCCCATTTGCTGAAAGAGCAGGGTTGATTCCTACGCTACAAAGCAAAAACCTAATACAATTTGCCACATAAAAGCCTTCCCTAAAGTTCACTTCACTTGCAATTCTAAGTAGCAAAATCCAAGTTAATTTAGGAATCCTCCAAGCAGAAGTGATTCTCCTCGCCATTAGTAGGCACTTTTATGTTTCCCTAATGCAGATGTTTTATACTTCTTGTAAGAGTTTTGAGTACTTTTTACCATTGATACCTGTTGGACTGTGAAACCTTTTTTCTTAATGCTTATCTGTCATCATAGAAGTAATTTCCTAATTCTGATATAGAATTTTAAGGCAAAAAATTGCAGCTTGGTTGCTAAATCAAAATCTCTCAAATTGGTACTGATTTACTGTAATTGAGTCATCTTTACAATAAATGAATGAAATCAAATACAGCAGTCACATGTTCTGAAGAGTCAAATAGATTTGTGTGATAGGCATATTGCTGTTTTGTCACTGGTATCCTGAGAGATAATTATTATTTTAAGTCTTTTTTCTTGGTTTTAAATGCTATAAGGTGTCAAAACCAAGATTTCCAGGTGATGTGTGTCACATCTTCACCTTTGTTGAACTTTTCAGTTACATGCTGGTACATTTTGTATTTGTATCTATCAGTAAAATTTATTGTTGGACTCTTACAGGGGGATCCAGGAGACAAAGGGCTTCCAGGCCCTCCTGGAGCTATTGGAACTCCACTGCTTCCTATAAAAGGTTAGATCTAGTTTTAACTAATCTTCATGCTGTGTAAAGTGTAGGACCTGTTTTGCTGAGGTGGTGTTGTTTGTCTGGAAGATCTTTGTTCATACAGCCCCAGCTGGGTCTGAAGGACTCTCTCTAGTTGTTGGACCTAAGCATATTTAAGAAAAAACTATGAAAAATGAACCCTCATATAAGAAAACCTGCCTACCCCTGCCTACCTATTGTAATTTAGAATTCCTGTTTTCAGAATTGTCACAACACACAGATTTTAGATGACAATTAAGCTTCCTGTTCCGTAGCAGGGGTAAAATCCTGGTACTGGTACCCCCAGCAGAATATCCATCAATCTTTGTGATCTTCCTGCTAAACCTCAGCCTGGGTTTTTATGTCCCAGCTCCCTCTATCTCCATCTTTATCATCTAATCAGTGAAAAAATGTGTGGAAATTTCATTTCATAGCAGGAAGCAGTGGGGAACAGTCAAGTTTGCTGCCTAGAAGGTTTTGCTTTTGCATCAAACACCTGGGGAATCTGTATCATGAGAATGTTTCAGCAGAGAACTCATCATAAATTGCATTCCTAGTGCAGCAAGTGCTGACTGTGAATACAGAAGTAAGTTACCACAAAACCCCAGTTCAGCAGAACTCCCCCGTTAGTCAGGGACCTCTTCCAAATATCAATTAATTTTTTTCCCCATCGACTTTCCAGCCCAAAAGACTTAACCCCATGCTTAATATCTCAAGGAACATCTAATCACGTGCATGGTGCATGAGTAGGTACAATCTTCAGAGAAAGAGGCCTTGAACAGAAGTGAGAACAGATCTAGTAGCAATATTTTGTGTTTCCAATTTAATGAAGCCATTCTGATTCAGGTTTTCTTTATCAGTATGTAATTGAAATTTCAAATTGTATTAGTTGTAGCAATTTTGAAAATACACTTTTAAACATTTCAGCTAAGATGATCCTGAAATGACCTCCCTATGTGCACTGTCAAATGAGGATAACATGAGATGCATATTTATTTTAAATGCCAAGTGTTTTTATTTTGGGCAAACATTTCTCTCAGCATTCTGAAATATGTAGCACAAAGATCTTACTACAGAGTGAAGAAAAGTTAAAAATGTGCCCACAAAATGGGCTGGAATCCATAGAAAAGTAACCAAATCCTCCCACCTTAAAATTGTTTCACACTTAAAAAGGTTTCATAAATTATTTTACTCTTACGTAGTTTCCAGATTATAATTTTGGCTTCAGTTTAATTTAAATTTAAGCTGCCAGCTGCATAAGGTGTTCAACTCACATGTGTTTATAATTCTCTGTAGGTCCACGAGGAGATCCCGGATTTCCAGGTCCTGTTGGTGATATGGGGTCAGTTGGACCAAGGGGTCCTGCAGGCCTGCTAGGAAGACCAGGACGTGATGGGACAAGTAAGAGAAGTAGGAGATAAAATATGAAGTTATCTACCAGTAGTAGAGAAAGCAACTAAAACAAAACTACTTTGTTCTTGCATGATGCAAGTCACCGACAGTAAGGATTTGAGCTCTACAGATTGTTCAGTAAAAGTATTAACTGGGCACTTAGTGGACAAAAAGAAACAAACAAACAAAAAAGATTGCAAATTATCCAAGCAGAAAATTAGGAGATACTACTAAAGGAACAGAAGACAAAGGAGAATACCACCATGCACTATAAACCCACAGGATGCCTGTATCTGGAGTGCTGTGCTCAAAAATTCCATTCTCCACCTCAAAAAGATATAATGAAGGTGATGAGCGTGACTTTGCTCTGTATAGGGAACTGGAATAACTGGGGTATCTGGAAAAGAGATAGTGGAGGGGAGAAGGAAAAGAAGCATTTGGAGGTCTAAAGCAGGAGTTGCTTTTCCTGGGGATCCCAGAAAACCTAAAGATCCAGCTTTAGGTCTTTGTTATACAGAAGCTCTTTTTCAGGACAGTTCTGCAGGGCCTGTTTTCTCCCTGATATCCCACAGTAATCACCACTATGATGCTATATGGGCTTTACACCTTTCTTTTCTTATAGGTCTGCCTGGCCTGCCAGGAGTAAGTGGGGCACCAGGACCCCAAGGCTTTCAAGGTGACCCTGGCTTACCTGGAACAGGTGAATTAATCCCTGGAAGACCTGGATTTCCTGGACCACCAGGCCTGCCAGGCCAGCCAGGAAGACAAGGCTTACCTGGACTACCCAGTAGGTTCAACAGCAATTTGTATAGTAATATAATTCTGCAGATGAATAGATCCATTCCTTTTGTTGGTCCTACAAAAAAACATAAAAGTGAGAAGTGCATTTTGACAGGTATATCAAACTTTACATGGGATGTTAATAACATGCTTTTCCTATTAGCTGTTGATCAATGAGATTTCAAGATTTTCATAGTTTTATGGGTGATTTAAGCCCACAAAAGTTACATATATAAAAAAATTGTCTAAAAATATATCACCTGAAGTCAAAAGTACAGCAAAGTGAGGAGGAAACCTAAACCAGCATCCTTTAGAAAAGAAACAAGTAAAATTCTAAAATTCTGGAAAAAAGTAGGAGCGGCAATGAAAATCAATGTGTCAACATCAACTCGAGCCATACTGACTCTTGTAGTATAATCTACAAGCATTTAATAAGATCTCTAACCTCTCACATGAGACTAACAAGGTAAGGGAGGGTAGAACTCATGACCTAAGCTGTGGAAATACTACACCTCATTTATACTAGCTGGACAATTTGCTTTTTCAAAGGTGTCATCTGTACTGACAGAGGGATCCCTGGAGAACCTGGAGCAAAAGGGCAGATTGGCCTCCCAGGAAGAAAAGGTGCAAAAGGAGAAAAGGGTATGTGTGGATAACAAAAAATTTGAATAAGAGACCTTTGCCAGAGCTGTCAGATCTAAACGTGCAAGAAGTTCATGGTGACTTGGTGGAGGAGACCCATTAAAGTGCAGAGGTAAATGCACTGCTTGCACTGGGGCTCCTGAGTCAGCAGAGTCCCATTAGTGCGGCAGTCACTCAGTGCAGCAAAGAGAAAGGGTGGTGTTGTTTCCTGTATATTCATTTTGCAGCTTTTCCAATGCAATTTTGACACATCCATGTAGGAAGTCAAGGCCTCTGCTCGTGCAGCGCTGGTCCTCCTGGTCCCCGTGGTGTGCAAGGACCTCCAGGTACTCCAGGGAAGAAAGGACAAATGGGATACCCTGGAAGACATGGAGAAAAGGGCGACCCAGGCTTGTCTGGTGCCATGGGATCACCAGGGCTCCCTGTGAGTAGTTTTCATGAGCTTCAGTAAATAAATGACATCAAGTTACCTCTCAACTCAGGAGGTATTTCAGCAGAGTAGTGGAGAAAGTGCCCTGGAAAATGATCTGAAACTTTTATCTACTTTTGCTTATTACAGTCTAGTCAAACTAGCTATTACTTTTCCAAACACACTTATTTTCTTTAATGTGATTCAAATAGTTTATTTTATTCCCCACAGTGAGCAGTAATTCAAAGCACCACTTAATCTAACTGCTTGAGAAACACATGATAAGATAATTTCTTGGACTTGCTGTGATTTTAATCCACTTGCTCTGGTCTGACATGTGGAATGTACATCCAGGATGCTGCATACCAAAATTATGCCAATTAGAGGGGGGTTTTAATCTACTTTCTTGTGTGTGAGAGGAATTCCTTGCTTTTTGACTGTTGCATTATGGTTGGGGTTTTTTTGTTTGTTTGTTTAGTGGGGAGGTTTTTTTTGTAGAGGGTACTTTATTTTTTTCTTTTGGTTTGGTTTTTGTTGTTTTGTTTGGTTTTTTTGGTGTTTGGTTTTTTTGAGGTTTGTTTTGTTTTAATAGCAGAACTCTTTTGCACATGAGGAATTGCTTAAAAGTTTCCAGAACATTTTCTTTCAAAAGAAAAAAAGAAACAACCAAAACCATTGTGAATCTGAAGGAAGGATGTGGAAGGGCTCTTTCATTCTAGTTCTGTGGTTCCATTACAAGCTTTACATTTACTCTTTTTTTTTTTAATTTTTAAAACCCTATAACCTGAGTGCATTATGTGAGATTTTTATCTTTCTGTTACTTTTGATTTAGTCCTTGTGGTTCTGAAGTAAAGCTTGAAGCTTTGTTCCGTACATTTTGCTATTCTCACGTTACCTAAGTGAGAAACAGCGCCAAAATAATCACTTTAGAAGGAAATAATTCACTTCAGTACAGAAGTGTTTGGTTTAACGGAGCATTTTTCTCCATTTTTTTGCTCTCTTTTCTTCACAAATATGTCATTTTGCTTTTCAAACACTAAAAACTGATCACTGCCTACTTGAAGAGCTAGACATTGTAAGAAATAGCCACTGCTGGTTTCAGATACATGTTTTTCACAAGTCTTCTGCCTGACTTACAGTTGTCATGATTTACAATCACATTATATTATCACCCCCTATTTTTAAGTGAATTATTTTGAATAACAGAGGAAGCTGGCTAAATAATACCCCAGTTTTTGCACCTTAGTGGCCTTCAACTTCTGTGTAAATTTCCCATGGTAAAATATATATCTACCCACGTGTACTGTTGCAAGATCATCAATGATGATAGGAAAACTGCCCTCTGCTTGCAGAGCTGAGAGCACGAATGAGTATAAAAATACACAAAAGCACTTCTTTTTTCCTCTAAATCTGCCAAGTCATAGATTCTTCTGACAACATCAGATACCTAACTAGATGTAAATGCAATTTCTTATTGGCAGCTTTGTGGGTTTGCGTTCAGAAAAAACAAACAAACAAAACATCACTTACCTGCTGCAAGAGATAGATATCTGATTTCCCCCTCAATTCCCACACTGGTTCCTTGTTGGAGATAACTGACACCTTTTCTTTTCCTTGTCAATGATAGGGGATCCCTGGTTCTGCTGGAGAGCATGGTGAGAAAGGAGAGAAGGGTGATCCAGGAAGAGTTAGGATAAAAGGTAACCACATGTTTTATCATTAGCCTTTTTCTTTCCTGTACCAAGTCGAGGCAGTAGTGTGAGAAAAAGATTCACCTACTTTTTGATAAATTAATTAGTTCAGTAAGTTCCTGAAACCTAAGGGCATGTATGCCCAAGCTGCTTTCTTGCTACCACCTCTTCTTGCTAAACACAAGATCAACACAGTATTTTGTGGTTTTTATTCTATAGTTGAGCCATAAAACAGTTTTAACAGCATGTTATTAACGCTAACAAATGGTTTTTCATGTTATGTGATTGATAGTCAGGGTCTTACAGAGGTTTGAATAGCAAAGACTAAGCAGAATACAAAGCATGAAGAAATACTGTTGTCCAGAAGCTGCTTCGTGAAGGGTCATACACCAGGATTGCAGCTGTTCCCTCAGCTTAAGCCACCAACATCCTTCTTGGGAAGAACACAAAGTTTCAATGACTACTCAGATTCCTGCTCCTATTTCTAAAAATTACTCCTGACCAGGCATTTAAGGGGAACAATAGACCACTAGTTGCACAACTGAAATTCTTGTAATTAAATAGATCAAAACCTCACCACAGTTATGGTTATGATTTGCAAAAGCAAAAGAAACAGAGAACAATAAATTACAGCAATCTGATGGCAAAGCTTAGTTAGAAATGCTAAACTAATTATCCAAACAAAAGATTGTCCATCTTATTGTTTATAAGAAGTTAACTTAGCTTTGGATGCCTGTGGGTTTTTTACAGATGTCGGAGCAGGGGAGACCATTTTCTTTCATTTGCAAAGGATTTCTTGACACAGCAAAAGTTGCATTTTCATAAATATCAGTGCAAGAGAAATCTAGGGGGAAAAGAAAACCTTTGGGGAATATTGATGCGAATATTCTGCATCATATGACATTGCTATATCCTGGTTTCACTGAAATTAAGAATGAAACTCAGACTGATTTAACAGCAAAATATTATAACTCAATGTATAGCATGACTAAAAGCCACATTCCTTTACAGAGAGGCCAAGTTGTTTCATGAGGTGTCCAACTATATACTGCCTTCCTAAACTAAAACACTTCACCAAGGAAATGGGGATGCAAGGACTGAGAATTCTCATGCAGATATGATGAATGGATACTTAGCACTTACCTTAGCAGAAATTACCTCCACTCACCCAGCCCCGC
>JAWWMP010000011.1:16064289-16093749 GCA_035047865.1 Dendrocincla tyrannina
CCAACCCCCCCCCCCCCCCCCCCCCCCCCCCAAAAAAAAAATTACTGCAAATATTATACTTTTTTTTTCCCAAATATTTTAAGGATTAAAAGGTGAAAGAGGACCTACCGGAATTCCAGGATTTCCAGGCCAAAGAGGTCTTGATGGCAGAGATGGGGAACTAGGATTGCCTGGGGAAAAAGGAGTTGAGGTGTGTTTGACTTTCCCAGAATTTTTTTCCATTTCAATTAGCATATTATCTTAGGAAAGGTTATGAAAGTTTTTATCCATTGAGGAATTGTTTTCCTGTAAGTATTACTGTTTATTTTGGTATCCCTGAATATAATTTCTGCATCTACTGTGTCCCAGTATTATGGGATCAGGAAACAAAAAATCCCAACCCCCCTTTGTTCCTATTGCCCTTGAATACTTAAAAATACTAATATCACCCATGTAGTCTCATCCTTGTGGAGAGTGGTTTCTCCAGATAATTCTCTAACATGCTTTTTCACAATCAAAGAGAGGAGAAAAATCAGCTCTTTTTACTTCTTTCCTACAATGTTTATTTCAGGGCGATTCTGGAGTTTCACTTCCAGGTGATAAAGGGTTCCCTGGGCTCCCAGGACCTCGTGGCGTGAAAGGACAGATGGGCTTGCCTGGGTTGGGCTTTCCTGGCCCTCCAGGCGTCAGAGGTAGCCCCGGAGACTTTGGTGATGCTGGTGATGTTGGGCCACCTGGTCCAAAAGGCCAGAAAGGTAATTTTGAATGTTTACTGCAAGAACAAAATATCAAAAGACATGTTTGGTAGCATCCATTACAGTTTCATATGTATTATATATAGTGTTACTCATTTATAGTGAAGATAATACTCATTTGTAGGAAAATACAACTTATACTTAAGGTTTTGTCTGTTTTTTTGGTTATAAAAAGTGCTCAGCAAAACCAAAACATCTACACCGATAGCAGTATGTATGAACCAGAACTATACATGGAATTGAAATGAAAATATTATATATTTCTTGCACTAGAGACTATTGTAAAGACAAATTTCCATAACAAGTAAAAAATCCCAAAAGCTTTGTCTTTGCAACTGTATTACAACAATTTGAAATATAACCAATACTCTATAGAAAGTGTCAAGAAAAAATATTTTAAGATTCTCCATCAAAACTGAAGTAACATGGAAATAAAAACATGCATAAGCAGTCACTTCTCTTCACATTTGCAAACCTAGTTGGCTAGTTCCACAGAAATATTACAGTAAGTATTCACACTCCATTTATTCTAAAATCAAATAGGCCAGTTTCCTCTCTCTCTTGCTTCAGGTGAAACTGTCTGCATTACATCACCATACCCTGGATATCCAGGTCCCCCAGGTTTTAAAGGTGTTCAAGGTACGTTTAGACATAGTAGAATTTTTCATTTTAATTGAAAGGGGGGTTTAAGTTGCTAATTTTTAAAAAAACAGCTGTCCTAAAAAGCTACAGTATTCTGCTTTTTCAACAGATACATGTCTCCAAGTGTAAAACTGCAAATACATGGGAATGCACTCATCTCATAGAATCAAGACAGCTGCAGCTTGCATGATCAGAAGGTGTGCAGGCTGTCTACATAGGAATAATTAAATGAAGAGAGCTGCAAACTCTGTCCTGCCTCAATTAAAATGCATGGGAGACTCTGTAAAATATGCAGATGGCTGGTGTTGGATAAGGCCTAGAGTTTGTACATCTGGATAGGGGGAAAAAGAGATGTGCAGGGCAAATACATGCTGCAAGTCTGTAATTTCTAAAACTATATTGCTCCTGGCAAGTTGAAATTGAGTCCTAAAATGTGAATACTTATTACCATTATTTCAACTTGTTAAACTTAATTTAAATTCAAAGAGCTCGTCCAGGAACTGGCATGATGCTTCTTGTGATCACCTCCAAAACATTTGCAATACCTCAAAAAATCCTGATCAGAAGAAATGGAGATAGTGGATTTTCAAGCTGCTTAATATGGTATTACACAGCTCCCTGACACCAGTACTGTGGGTGGAAGCAAAAATTTATACAGACATGAAAGAACAGGGATTGGCATATTGAGCTCCTCTGCACCATTCCTGAAGCATCCAGGATGTCTCATGGGAGAATATAAGAACTTGAGTTGGCACCTGTCATTCACTAGGTTAATAGTGTTGGTGTCCTGTAACATTAAACATTTTTTCTAATTGACCCTGCTGATATGCAGTCTTCTGTTTATGGAATAGGGAACAAGTCCGTTTAGAAAAGCAGCAACCATGCATTTGTTCATGAATTGGGTGGTGGCTCTTGCCCAAAGAGTTAGAAACTAATGAAATCCACTTGTTGTCAAAATATACGAACTTGCATGGGATAAAGATACAATTCTTAGATCACACATTTTAGCACTCTGTCAGTTTATACATTTCTGGTTTTTATTTCCAGGGCCAAAGGGTTTAAAAGGACTCCCTGGGCATCCCGGACCAAATGGGTTTGAAGGGCAAAAAGGGCATCGAGGCAGGCCAGGAGCAGGAATCCCTGGGCCAGAAGGTGAATTGTGCTTCTCTTAATCCAAGAGATCTGCTGGGCAAGTTGAAATGCATACATGCAGGGAAAGATAGCTACCCTGGTAGAATAGAACAGCATAGAATAGAATAGCATAGAATGCACACTTCAACAAAAGCTACTGGAAGAGGAATATTTACCAGGATCCCATTCTTTCCTCCAGCATTGCAGGTGTCCAATAACCTAAAGTCCAGTGCCCAGAGAGGAAATATTCTCAGAAAACTGAGAACAATTAGTATCATTTTAGTAAAAGGACTGGATTGGACAAGAGTGACCATACTCAAGACAGATGCTGCCCCAAAGGAAATCCCTGTCACTTCCCACAGGAATTACCTCCTTCAATCCTTGAGTATCATTAGTTAGAAACCTGAAATCTAATGTATGATGCTATTTTTCTTCGTAAAGTAATAATTTAAATCTAGTTAAATTTGGATTATATTTCACGGTTTGGGGAGAAAAACAGAAAAACCCCAACCAAACACCTCCTGAATTATGGCCTATTTGAATTTTAAAATCCTGTCAACAGGCTTTCGAGGCACAGCTGGTGATCCTGGTGATCAAGGTGAAAGAGGATCTACAGTTGATGGCAAAAATGGCCCTCCAGGCCCACCTGGCATAGATGGTCAGAAAGGTCTTCCGGGTGACACCACATATGGCCCTCTGGGATTCCCAGGCAACAGGGGACTGCCAGGACCCCCCGGTGCACAGGGAGCAAGGGGTAATCCAGGCATTCCAGGACTTCAAGGTATGGGCCAGCTTTTATGAAACACTTATACATGTTCAAAGAACAAAATCTGAGCAAAGGCGGTCCCGATTCAGATAAAACTTCCTCTTACCTGGGTCCATAATGGTGGCTGTGAACAAGAGACCCTGATTTTACATTGACATTTTCACAGGTGAGGTTGATCAGCCACTGAGGGGATCTGCACTGCAGGAAGAGAAAGATGCCTTTACCCAGCCCATAGAGAGCAGTGCAGCTTCCTATTCTTACTACTATTACCTGCTACTGAGTGTCCATCTGGGCTTGGGGCTTCCTGCCCTGCCCCGCAGACAGTCCTTGCCCCAGATTGTTTAGTCGAATCTGAACAGCCTAGCAAAAGGCAGGACAACACTCAGGGAGAGAGGGGTGAAGTTCTTTGCACAGGGTTCTGCAATAAAATCCTCAATGCCCTGTGCCCTACACTCCTCATTGCTGCAGGGGGGTGTTGCTGGTTGCTGCAGAGATGTCTCCACAGTGCCATTTCCTTCCCACTTCACAGAGGGCTAGTGCTGCTTCCTTTTATAGGTCTCCCTTTTGCCTGGCCCTAAGCAGATACACACATCCTTCTGTGCAGGGAACACCTGCAGAACTGACCCCAGTGCAGGCCAGTGAGCTCCTACACATCAGAAACCATCATCCTTACCTAGAGATGAGGCTTGAATTTGTATTTGTTCCTCCAAGAAATAACCTTACCACAACAGCCAATTCTGAACTGCAGAAAAGCATGTTTTTCACAAACTGCAAAAACTAGAGGACAAGGAAGACACCACAGTAACTGAACACGAACATTTCAAAATTAAAATTAGGAATTCTGAGGGATGGTGAGGAATGGAGCTAAAACATTCTACAATGTTGTTTTTTTCTCAGGACAACCTGGCCCGCCGGGATTTCCAGGTGCCAAAGGTTTCAGAGGCCCCGAAGGTGATATAGGAGCACCAGGCTGTCCAGGCTTCCCTGGTCCCCCATGTGTCACCGGCTTACCAGGGCCACCAGGACTCAGAGGTGGCATGGGCCTGCCAGGACCTCAAGGTATGCAACATCCATGGGGTTCCCTCACAGCACTAAGCTTTGCACTTATTTTCTGGGAGAATTTATCACATGATTTTTGTAGCTGACATGACAAATATTTCCATGGGGGCTGCTCATTACTGGAGGTCTACATTATGTTTTGCACATTTCTTTAAACGTAGAAGGTGCATCTCAGATGTTTCCCAACTTTCTTTCCCTTCCCAATCTGTTTCTTTAACTGGCCAAACCAGAGTATGTTCACTATCAATTAATATATAGAAGAGTTATCTCTTATTCTGTTGTCCTGAGCAACTTAACTGAGTCCCTCTCATTACTATGATACTCTTATCTTCCTTATTCTTAAATGGAATTGTTATTAAGAGAGCTAGGAGACATAAATCAAAATATTTACAAATTAGTAGAGATTTTTCACAATGCTCTTCTGCTGATGTGTCTGTCACTAAAGAAATACAAGAAAACAAACACTCCTAGTAAAAAAACTAAGGAGGGCCAAGACTACAAATTGGTAACAAAGTTTTTAAGTTATATTGCCATGTTTGCTGATATTTAAATTTATAACAAATCTATCACTTTATACTTTTTAGATACAATTTCTGAACCTTTTCCTGCATTTACATACGTAGATTAAAGCTCTTTTTCTCAGGCTTACCAGGCTTTAAAGGTCAGAGGGGAGACAGGGGCCTAGCTGGGCCACCTGGAATCAAAGGTCTGAAAGGTTCTCCAGGCTCACAAGGTCCCCCAGGTCCTCCAGGCTCACGAGGACTTCCAGGACTTCCAGGCAATAAAGGACCCGCTGGTTTCCCAGGAGATCCAGGTATGTTGAACATCCTGCAAACCACCTCAGCTATCACATCTCTTGTAGAGGGAGCTATTTTTACTGCTGCTAAAGCTGGGAAGTACTTTGCACCCTCCTTTCTTTCCAGCTTCAAGAGTGAGACCCTGCAGCAGGGTAGAGTCAATAACCTCATCAACCCCTTGTCCTTTCTCTTATGATAAAAACAAAGGGATGGAAATAGTTTGATGCATCTTGGTGCATCCTGGTGCTTTAGTTGTTTCACAACACTGACCTATATTTATGTATTATTTCCTGACTGTAATAGGTTCTAATATGCTATAATAAGAATAATATGTTTAGACATTGGCCTGCTTAGCAGACTGGTTAACAGTGCCTTGGAAGGCAGTCCTGAAGGGCATAGAAGGCCAGGCAGGCTGAACATTCTTCAGGAAGAAAATCTTAAAGACGGGGGAACAGGCAACCCCTACGTGCTGAAAGATGAACAACAGGGAAGACAACCAGTTTGGCTGAACAGAGAGCTCTGGCTGGAACTCAGGAAAAAAGGGAGAGTTTATGAAGCTTGGAAGAATGGACAGGCAACTCAGAAGGACAAGGGTGGCTTGAGGTTACACAGGGACAAAATTAGAAGGGCCAAGTGCAACAAAGACCTCTATCTGGCTACTGCTGTAAAAGACAATAAAAATGTGTCTATAAATACACTGGCAACGAAAGGAGGGCTAAGAAAAATGTCCATCCTTTATTGGATGGCAGGGGGGAAACAGCAACAAAGGCTGAAGTACTTAATGCCTCTTTTGCCTCAGTCTTTAATGGTAAGACCAATTGTTCTCTGGGTACCAGGTGGTGTGTTGGGGATGACTAGTAAATGTAGCCTAAATCTCCAGGGGGTGGCAGCAGGTGGGGGGAGAATGTTTGTTTCAAGGCAATGTGGATTTTAAGAGAAGTGTGATCTTGGCATGAAGTCAAGCTCCAACTATTGGTTCTCTGGCTTTGCTGATTTCCTAAGGAGTCCTTCTAAACTTCCTGCTTTTGCTTTATACTCTTCCTTAGAATATGACAGCAACAGTATAAGCAGACTGAACATGTAAATAAAGCATTTCATATTACCAGGAAGCAAAGGGATTCAGGGACCCCAAGGATTCCCAGGACTCCCAGGAATACAAGGCACAATGGGAATCTCCGGTGTAAAAGGTGAAGAAGGAAAAATGGGTCCACCGGGGCCTGGTGGAGAATGTGGGGATATAGGAATAAAAGGTTTGTAAAAATTCACTCCATAGTTATGTTGCTGTTTGTTTAGTTTTGTTGCTACTCTCTTAGGAATATACTTACTTTTCATAGGAAAGAGAATAACCATCTCCAAGGTGCAATCACAGGCAGTACTCAATTGACATATTTCATAATTCTTCTGATTTAACATCACCTGGGCTACTACTGACTTAATCAAAAAACAAGAGAAGTGTAATAAATTCTGCTAGCAGTGAGCCTGGTGAAACAACTGAGAACCATATTAATATCTGAAGGCTTCCTCTGTTAGGGAAGTCATCACTAAAATTAATTTTCAGGACATGTCACTCATGAGGATATACTTACATTCTGTATTTTCGGTTCAAAGGTGAAAGAGGGCCTCCAGGAGACAGTGGCTGCGTTAACATCCGATTAGAGAAAGGACAAATGGGAGACCCAGGGCTTCCTGGAGAGAGTGGATTTAGAGGTGAAAGAGGTAAGTTCATAAAATAAAGCTCTGCATAGACACACAGTCATCTGATATAAATCCCTGGTTTTCACAGGTATGGACTCATGGCTGCAGAAACATCTAGCAACCTTATCGTGTTTAGAGATTTGTAAACTTGTAAAAGTGTTTAGAGATTTTTAAACTTAAATTGTCCTTTGGACAATTACTAAGGCAATACACAAAGTGTGAAAGCATTGCCATATTCAAAATAAGTGTCAAATAATGGCTTAACTTCATTAATCATTATCTCGATCTGCAATTAATTTCAGGTGAAAAAGGCAATACTGGTTTCAGAGGCATCCGAGGTTATCCAGGGAAGCATGGTGTTCCAGGACTGCCAGGTGACCAAGGTGACACTGGAGTGATGGGGTTTCCAGGATCACGGGGTTTCCCAGGACCAAAAGGCTTTAAAGGAATTACAGGTTTTCAAGGAGAACCAGGTGACCAGGTAAACAGAGTGGTAGTGAAATGCCCTGGACTTTGCAGTCATCTCTTGCCTCTAAGAAATAGGATGAAGGGTTACATGTGTTATGCTCACCCATTAGATCTTCCTCCTCAGAAGAGACTGTCAGTAGAGTAGGAAATGTAAATTTCCTAATGCAAGACCTAAATGCTTTGATTACATTTTAGCCAGCGAAGGGCCTCTCCCATCTGCATGCTCTGATTTTGTTCTTTCTACTTGGTGGAAGTCCAGGCTAACTGCACTGATTAGGGAGGGAAAAACCAGATGCATCATCGGCTCTTTACCATTATTCTAAGGACAGATTGACACACCACTTACCACAGAGGTCATAACACAGCAGCAGCACAATAAGGAAATTAATGTGTAGCTGCTCCTTCGTATCTTGCTGTAGGGAGCGGCCAAGGCAAGAGATGAGGCAAAGCAAATCATCTCTGGCAAGCAGCATTGCTCAAGAACAAATATACAAACGCACACAAACTTGTATCCACTGTATGTGGATATAAGGTACAATTCCTCACTTCTTGTGTGCTAGTTACAGACAGTGAGATTACATGAGTCGTAAAGCACAGTTGGTTTTTTGGTAAAGGGACATTTTTGCTTGGTTTGTATTTTATGAAATTTATTTCAAGTTGTAATCTGTGATTTGTTAGGTCATTATTCAAAAGGAAAAATAGGGAAATCTTTGCATTTTTATTGTTACATCACAACATATTGCTGGTTAATGTTTATAGTAAATTTTAGGTAACATACAACAATATTTGGTGTATTTTTATGGTACCTTTTAAATTAAATTACTCAAGCCATCTGTGGGGAGTTTAAGCTGTTTGAGCCAAGAGTTAGAATAAATTATAAAAGAATAAATTCAAAATTATTAGTAAGTCTAATCTACAGTTTCTTGGAAGTGTAAGTGGTCAGTGTTAGACAGGTGACAAAGACAACATGCTTTTCTGTTGAGCTTTAGATACAGTATTGCTAAGAGAACCAAATGCTCTTGTAGATCAGTCCTGCTACATGTACCATATGTCAAACATTTTTGTTTTGTTTTTTAAAAAAATAAGGGTGACGTTGGTTTACCAGGAATCCCTGGACATCCAGGACTGAGAGGCCCAAAAGGATGTAAAGGTAACAAGTCTATACACACAGGCTTTCAAAAGAGCAATATTTTTTGGATATGTGTGCAGTAAATGGCAAGGACTCACTAGAAAATCTATTTTCACTTCTGTCTTGTTTTCCCTTAAAACTAATGTAATTAGAAACAAGTCTGTCTTACCTGAAGGCAAAAATTGATTTCAGTATATCCTTTAACAGTTTATTCCTTTAAAAGATGATCTTACTAATTTAGAAAATAAATTCATGTCAAATTTTAGAGAGTTTAGAAAATTCACAAGAGACATGTACAAATCCATTCTTATGGATATCAAAAGTTTGTCAAATCAAGTAAGAGAAAATGCAATTGGGGGAACTGTCATAATTTGCATGTGCCAAGCAATTTTCATTCTGTGTTCCTTCCATCCCTTTGATAGCTGTTAATATCTATCAGTAAATTTTCTGCTCTTACAAAGTTGTCCAGCTTTGGTTGTGTGCATGGAAAGGACTCTTGTATGACATGGAAGTCATTGTACCTCCACAGGTGAGAGAGGCGACCCGACCCCTCTGCTCGGCACACGCGGTCAGAAAGGGCCTCCCGGGGATCCAGGATTACCAGGTACCTCTGGCTCACTGAAGGAGGAGTTGGACTACAGAACTTACTGTCTCAGTTTTATTAGCAGAGAGGGAGCTCTGCTTCCTGAGTGGTTCTGTAGGGAAAAGCCCAGGGATTGAGGAGCCATCCTAGTGTGCAATAAGCCTGGCTGGAGTGTGGGAGGTGGAGGCTGCTGCTGTCCAGTACAGCACTGATGGACACACCAATACAATACCTCTAGAACCAAACCTGGCTTGGCTCTCTCGTGCTGGCCATTTCTGCTCTGTCAGGTGTCACCAGTGCGATCTGTGCAAGTCATTGCTAATAGACAGATGCAAAAATCTGAAGTATTTGAATAAAATTGTCTTTCTGGTCAAGAAACCCCTCTCTGAATTTTATGTTTTTGACTTACCCTGAAATCAAGGATGGGCAGCTTTTAACAAATAAATGCTACATTACTCTTTTATTGTTCTTTAAGGACTCTGTGGATTCCCAGGGGAGAAGGGATTCCCAGGAATCCAAGGACAACCTGGAAGTCCAGGATCCAAGGGTGACCCTGGATATCCAGGAATACCTGGATTACCAGGTAATACCAAAATTTAAAAAATAGTACCATGTCATAGCTTAAAAAGCAGGAGGAACAGGAAAATGCAGTTGAGGAGGCTGGAGAAATGAGAGATCATGTGCAGGGGTGCATTGAAAGCTATTTCAGTGCCTGCAGACAGCAGCAATTGTCTGCTCACTCTCAGAGGGCACAGTCCATCAGTTCCTGCTACACCCCCAGGCACTCTGAGGTACCACAGACTAACACAGTTTGCTACATAGCATGGGGGAAAAATCAACAGTTTAATAGATTTGCATATTCACAGATTTTTTTTTTTCCCCACTCTCAGGGACTACAGGTCCTCAGGGATTACCAGGAGAACCTGGAGAAAGAGGGAGACATGGGATTTTGGGACCTCCAGGATTGCAAGGGTTACCTGGATCCCAAGGCAGGAAAGGTAAACAATATACAGTGCCATTCTAGTGGTAATGTAACAGTACCGGACATAAATAGCCTTTCAGGAGTGAAAATGGAAAAGGCCTAACTGTGACCATGATTTGGATTCTGTGATCTCAAACTACTAGAAGAATTAAGCCAGTTCCCATGACCTTTGAAAAGTAACATAAGTGCTACCTCAGAAAATTGGGATACAGCTTAAAAGCAGAAGGGTAGAAACAGAGTCTGGCTCAGCTGATATAACTAACAGCAGAACTTAAGGAAAGAAAAAGGAGTCTGCAGTAATTCCATTGTTTCGCTTTCACTTCCATTGTGCTGTGTTCTACCTTTTCACCATGGAGGGCCACTGTTACTCTACAAACCCAGCAGACTGCTATGGACAGCTTTGTCTTACAGATTTGTTTTAAAAAATTATGAGAACTTAAGCTGGATTTTGTTGTTGGTTTTCTTGTTGCATTGTTTTCTCTCAAAACTGAGTTTTGATGAATTTATTATAGAAGTGTTTCCTCCAAATCCTAATTTACACTTCTCACAATGATTATTGTGTTTAGATTGGACAGTAGTTCATCTATACAGCTGTTTTTGTTGGAAAACATTATTAACATCTACTGTTCTCAGAATTGAAATTTTAAGTTACATTAATAGTTCATTAAGTTATCAACTCGGTGTTTAATATCCTCTCTCTGTTAAAATGTGCTTCATAACCAGTTCCTAAACAGGAAGAATATTAGTGACCCATATACAGAAACCACAGTAAAGCAACACTTGGGGCTGTGATAAATGGTTGGAGAGAATAACATATCCACTTCTTCAATTTCAGCCTAAGGAAATATCAAGAAGGTTTCTTACAAACTACTGAAACTGTAAATGAAAAATGGAGACCATTTATGATTGCTTGCAGTAAATAAGTGGTGCTGATTTAAGCTGTCATGACGGATTCCCTGCTGGAGCATAATGTGCAAGTGAACATTTCAGTGTTGCAAACAGTATTTGCTGTAACAAAGGCTGAGATCTGCTGTGGCAGGGATGTCTGAACTGAGAAGGGTCAAAAAAAACCCCAAAACATTCTTCTGCTGACAACTTCTTCACAGCAGATGGTTCTTTCCTTCCTGCCAGAAGTGATAAGACACTTTCCTTCTGTATTGTGCAAAAGTTATTCCACGTCCTGCACAGGAACATAACAAATTAACACACGTGCTGCAGAGGGAAAACTTCAGTACCAAAGGGTAGTTCATTAGAGACCGAATTGCCTGCTAAGCCTGAGGATTCTATATATTGCCAGCATAGCTGAGAAGGTTAACACCTTTGAAAGCATACCCAGAAATGAAAATGCGATGGTATTTCTATTCCAATTCAATTGGAGAATATAGATCTTTGTGCTGTTTTCAACAATTGCCAGCATTAAAAAATGAGAGGGATAATTGGCTGTTCATAGCTGAGTACACAGCCTTGTCAGTCCCACTGGTTCTCATTTACATTAAAGGTCCTGTGTCTAAAGGACTTCAAGATTTTGAAAAAATTAGTTAAACAGCATCTACCAAAGCATAATCCCATTTTCTTTATTACAGTAGTTTTACTAGTTAAGGACTTAGTCTGGCAAGCCTTACTTGTGTGAGTAATCCTTGATGAAGCAAGTAATATTAAGACCATCAGCAGAATTATTTGTCTAAGCAGAAGCTGGATTGGGCTGTCCAATACAGACACAGTGGTTCATGCATGGGTCAGCCAATTCAGCTGTACCTAGAAATATGGGACTATAGCAATCCAAAAATCTAGAATTACAAGTGCTGATATTATAATGGATTGTTGGCAAACATGTCAGAAATTCCCTGGAAAGCAAGTAAACCAAGCCATCAATCTTGCCTGAATGAGCCAAAGATCAAAAAAAGTTTTAAATGGTGATTGGGGGCCCAAATTAGTTAGGAGCTCCTCATAATTTTAAAATACCACTGTTAAATTCCCTAAATGCAATTCTTACATAAATTTGAAAATGGGAACATGTCCAAAGCACAAGGAGGTTACAGAAAGCAGGACTGAAGGTCAGAATGTCATGAAAGGTTAAAGAACAGTTAATTAAGGGCATAGAAGATACTACAAGTTGGATTAGTAGTATCCCACATTATAAAGTGGATTACATAGAGTATATTATCAATGTCTTTCAGGTTTTCAAACAATCTTCTGGATTTAAATTTTTTCCAGTCTGATGTTTGCCACAGGCTGGATTTTTTATTTTCCTTTAAATTCATTCATTGTTAAATTTTAACTAAAATAATTCAACAGTTTTTGACAGCAAAGCTCTGTGATTATAATTTTTCTTGTGCCTGTTCAAGAACACTAGTGCTTTTTTGTTTCTCCTTTCTCAGATAACCCATCTGTGGACTAGGGAAGTTTAAATTTGGCGGGTGAAGCAGTTGACGAAGGGCATTTATGGTGCTGTTCCTACAGCAATTTGTCTCTGCTAGATTTGACCAGTTTATATGCTTTAAAAAAATGTGTCCATTTATAGGTACTTAAGTAAAGCAGTAACTTCTCCCAAGATTCATGCTCTGGTTATATGGCAGATTGTTGTGCTGGGATTAAGCAGAGGCACCAAAACACAGAACCTACGTATCTCCTATGCCAGGAAGGAGCTAGACAGGGAAAAGGACACAGACAGAAAGATAATTCAGACTTACAGGAAAAAAACCCACTCCAGCTGCACTGGAAACCCTGCATGGCAGGGAGAGGAATTGGTGAGGAAGGAAATGTGACAGAGATGAGCAGCAGAGGGGGAACAGAGACAAGAGCAGGTACTGACATGATTATTCAACTTCTTGATGATCATTGTCCACTTAATCTGTCCCTCTCTGGAGCAACAGGCATCCCAAGTCTGTTTCTCTATCTGAAACCTCTTTGAAACCAAATGACCCATCAGCTTTGCCAGATCTGTTCCTATCCCCAGGTGACAGACTGCTGTGTACATTTGCACATTTAATTGTTTATATATACACAACATAGGAAACTATAAATGGCAGAAGACATGAAAATATTTTTACCCTCCATTGCAAGCAACAAACACAATCTCAGATCAACTTTTAAAAATGGATAAAAAACTGCAATCTATGTTTTTACTTACCGTGTTCTAGCAATTTTCAAAAAAGCACAGATTATAAAGCAAGAGTTACATCTGACTACCACAAACAGCCTGTGATCTGGTCATCTAGTGAACATCATCAGTGACAAAGCTGCTCTTTATGCTATCGTGTGCCATCATACATCTCACTTACAGATTGCTGTCTTCAAAGACTTTGTGCTGTTCAGTTCTGAAAATTTTTATAGTAGTGAGATGCAAACCAGCATAGTTTTCTGGGTGAAATCTGCAGGACCTAAGAAAAGAAGCCAGGTGGAAATTTAGCCTCTTTGCAGTGCAGCTAGATTAAATTGCACTTACCTTTTGAACCGAAGCTTAAAGAGGATCCAGCTTTACAGAGACTTTAGGTGGTGTCTGCATGGCAGGGTAACACAGCTAACTCTGGACTGAGTAACCACACGGAGCAGTAGCAGTCCAGCCACAGATCCACTATAAATTAGCTCCTACTGCTGATTGCAGTATGGAAATACCTACAGGATTAAAAGGTATGTTTTCTACTTTGATGTGAAACTGCATTTTGACTGCTGTTTTCAAACTTTTCATGTTTTTCTTTTCAAAGAGACTGTACTCAGGTGCAATGTGATCTCATCTTCAGTTGCCAATAAGAATCAAATTCAGCAAATGCCTTGTCTTGGTACAGAATGGGCTGTCAGATAAGAAAAAAAATGGTATAACTTTAAATTGTGACTTTAAAAAATTATTGTGGCACCCAGTCATTCCTCTAATACCTCTCAGGTCTTCCTGGATTGCGTGGACTGGATGGCTTGGATGGACTGAAAGGTCAAAAAGGTTCTGCAGGAGCTCCAGGTAAAGAAGGCAAATAGCTACATGGAACAGAAAATCTTCTCTTAAATTGCTGAAGGTTCAAGGAGTGGTGCATGTTATTTTTATGTTTGTCTTGCCCAGAAGGTATCATTAAGGCTCAGACAAAACTTTCAAACAATCTGAAGTATGCCTAATGACACACCTGCAGTTATTTGTGGGGAAAACTTTCAAACTTCCATTACTCACACAGTTATGTTGGAACAGTTCAAGCCTGTTTATAAAATTAAAATGTTCAGTGCAGATGATTCAAAGGAGAGCCAAGTCTCCTCTTTTTTTTATATGTAAAAGATAAAACTAACAAATTAAAAGGAAATTTGTGAAATCCCAGTCCCATTCCTTAATGGGAGTAGTGCCACAAACTTAAGGGGAACCTGGATTTCACTCATGCTAATATATTTGCAACTTTCACAGTGTGCTTTTGAAGCAACTATTAAAAAACAACACTTACCGTCTATCTAGAGTTTACAAATATGTGCTGATAGAAAATTAAATTTAGAACCATGTAAGCAGTTTACATTTCAAGTTACAGACAATAATGATACCATATAAAATAACCTCTGAAGAAGAACATTAAAAGCAAAGAAATTACTTTCTTTGAAAGAGATGAATTAGGGCCAGTTTCAACAAAACTCTATCCGGCTTCCAAGAGAGAACCAGAAAAACAGCACTAGGCAACCCTTGCAAGGAGGCACATCTGCAGCTGGTATTTCTATTCTGCACATCTGTATTTTTACTCACTGTAAGCTTTATGTACCTAATTGTTTTCTTATAAAGGTCAAAGTGAAACAGGGCCCCCAGGATACTCAGGAGAAATTGGACCAAAAGGAGACAGAGGTGAACCTGGATGGCCTGGTATTTCTATTCCAGGACCCCCTGGAGAAAGGGGATTCCCAGGATTCCCAGGTAAGAAAGGGTTTTCTCCTTAGTGCAGCCTTGCAGAATTGAAATTAAGCTCATACAGGCTCTTATCCTGCTTAAGATGAACATTATACATACCCCAAAGATTCCCTGCCTAAAAACATTTCTATTGTAAAAACAAGTTGATGTTTCCTGAGTAGAGATACAGAGACCCCAGAATTTCCCTATTGTGTTGCAGGAGAGGAAAGAATGAAAATAGAAGACTGTGGACTTGCACAGACTCATGGAATTGCTAGGTAGTGTTGCCTCTTGGGAAGAAATTCCTGAAGAAAAAGGGCACAGAAGATCTGGTAGTCACAGAACTCCTGTAAATCTATCAACTATTGTGATGTGAATGCCAGATGGAACTGCATTACAAGATTGCAAGGAGTATTTAAGAGCTTGGTGATATAGGAATTGCATAGAAATAGGAAAAAGCAAGTGCTTGAGGAAGGGCCACTGAGAAAGTTAAGAGATTTAGGCATCTGTCCTGGGAGGAGAGACTGAGGGAGGGGGAATTGCTGAGCCTGCAGAAGAGAGGACTCGGTGGGGAATTTATCTGTGTGTGTCAGTACCTGATGTAGACACAGTTTCTTCACAGTGGTGTCCAGTGACTGGACAAGAGGTAATGGGCATAACCTGACATGCAGGAAATTCTACTTATATAGAAGGAAAAGTTTTATTTTTCCTATGAAGGTAATTGAATACAGGAACAGCTTTCCTGGAGAAGTTGAGAAGCATCTGTCATCAGAGATACACAAACCCCAGCTGGACAGTCCAAGGCAACCTGCTCCAGCTGATCTGCTTTGAGGGGAGGGTTGCACTCAAGGCCCACTCCAGCCTCAGCATTAAAAGTGATTAGAAGTGAGATGAGCTTTATGCTGCCAAACCTCACCACAGTGTCACATAACACACAGAGGAGAAATAGCAGGTGGTGAATTCTGGTGAGGTGAATTATTCTAAGACAAAGACAAAGACTTTTCACAGTTTGATTACTAGTTCGTGAACTGGGGGAGTCAACAGAATGGTGCTGTTGAGCAAAAAAAGAAAAAGTTTAATTCTGAGATGTATTAGCACTGCTTGACGTAGGATAGGCAAGGCCTCCCATGGTGTACTGTGACCAGCTTTGGCAAATTAGGGAGAACTCACTAGAGAGCAAATGGAAGGATGGGATCAAAAGCAAAACTGAAGAAACTAGATTTGGATTTTTGTAGAAAAGAGAAGGCAACAGAATGTAACACTCATGTTAACAAGCTGTGACTGTTCTCAAGTGTTATGCCGAGGATAGTAACCTGTAACTCTTTCTGCCTGTCACATGTAAGGGCATTAATGTCTTATTTTGCAAAAATCTAGACTACAAATTAGGAAAAAAAAATGCATTTAAAGCTAGTAAGCTCATTTTTTTCAGTGAGGTTTTTAGGAATCAGCTGAACTCCCTTATGCCAGCAGAAGTCCATGAATGCTGCTCCTGTTCCAGGCAGAATGATTTCACAGTCGCCACTCACCCTGTTACTATTTCTCCCATTGTCAGAACTCAGGAGAACGTGTCTGTTTGTGGCAATGTGCCACTGTGTGAGGATTCATCCTTTAGGTTACTGAGATTTTATGGGAAGAATTAAACATTTAAAAGGATAACAAATATTTTCACTTCGACAAAATGGCTTCATTAGCCTGATCACTGGTATGTTTGATATACAAGAGAGTACACATTACCTCCATGACTTCCCATGCCAGCATTCTTTCACTGAGCAACTTCTGTCGGTAACCTAGAAAAACTCAGATATTTTTCTCATATTTTTTTCTTACTCTTTTTTAAAAACCATGATCCTTTAGGTAGAAGAGGACCTGTTGGACCAACTGGACCTATGGGAAGATGTCCTGATAGTGCGTCTCCCGGTCCTCCAGGTGATCAAGGACCACCTGGTTTAGATGGCATCAGAGGTATTAAAACTAAAAATTCCAATTTTTATCACATAAAAAACCCCCCAAGGCTACTAGGAGTCACAGGGCTACTGTCTGGAACAGTGTTTATAAAGATGCATAAGGAACAAAGCAATCAATCCATCAATACTTCAGTGAATACACAAAGAAGTGAACACTGGATAGCTCACCAGAGCAAAGACAAAATACAGATCTCCAGATGGGGCAACACAGTAATAATTTATGTACTACAAAATATAAATATAGAGAAAGAGTGTTTCAATGCATGTACTGTTCACTTGCTGCCTCTTGCTTGCACAGAGTCTAAACAGCTTTGGGAGTTATTTCTATTATTGTCTGTCTAACAAAGGCTAATGGTAGCATTTCCAAAAACATGCAAGGGCTGTCCTACATCCTGGCGGGGGGAAAAAACCAACACAAAAACCAGTGAAACCAGACTATTTTTAGATGTTAAAATTTTATGCATACATTAAGAATAAAGTTTATTACCACAGGTCATCCTGGAAATCCTGGCCCTCCTGGAGAGACTATCTTTGTGCGAGGAGATCCAGGTGACATTGGCTTTCGAGGGGCACCAGGTAATCCTGGGCAGCGAGGACAACAAGGAGCCAGAGGTCTTCCAGGGAACCAAGGAAGAGAAGGCCCAAAGGGTATGATATGAGATGTTTTGAACTACTGTGTGCACTTATGCCCAGCCCAAGCAACTGAGCCCTGTGCCCAGGGCATTGCCACTGGAGACTCAGCCAGGTGGGAAGGGTAGAGACTGGACATTTCATAGCTCTGCCTGGGTACCTACAGGTAAGATACGGCTGGGGTAAAAGGTGACAGTAGAGACAGATTCACATGCACTGTTTCCAACTGCTTGTTGGAAAACTGCCCTACCCATCTGAGAACAAGGCAAATATTTGAGTTTGCCAGATAAGCAAACCTTGATCCCTCTTTGGGGTCTTGAGAAACTATGGAAAGTGTAAATGTGTTTGAATTAGTAGCTTTGGACTTTCAACAGATCCTTTACTTTGAAAACAGGAATCTAGATGCTCTGCTTCTTCCACACACTGTAGAGAAATCCCACCTACACCACTCACTTTCAACCTCCACAAAAAGAAAAGTCACAAATTTTAATTCAACTCAAAACCAAGGGAAGAAGAAGAAATGAGTATATCTCTGGGACAATACAGAGTTGAGGTGTTCCAAGCAGCCAAACTTCATTTTATTTATGTTTGGGTTTATTTCCAGGTCCTATGGGGATCCATGGCCCACGGGGTCCACCTGGTGCTCCAGGACAACCAGGAGACCAAGGTTTTCAAGGAAGACCTGGTCCCAGAGGTCCCACAGGTACTTATGAACACATCCCTCATGGTCACTCAACTGTAACTGTGCTCCCTCTATTCATATATAATCATACTAATGTTTGCTTGCATACAGACAATTTAAACAATCTCAGAAAAAAAAACCCCAATTGCCAATTTAACTGATTTCTCATTTTGAGTAGTGTGAAAATTTCTGAGATATGTGTTTGTTTCTAATGACACCCATGTAAGTGATTTCACTTCTCATTCCATTCTTTACTCTAATTTACATGCCTGAAACTTGCTTCCACCTGCACCACAATGGCCACAATCTGGTTTCCATTTTTCAAATCCTTCAGGTTTCATAGGTAAGTCCATGACTGTTGATTATTGTTCTTTTCATGGGAGCTCCCTTATGTATAGATGCATACATCTCTCAGCAGAAGGTATTCTTGCTGTGGCTGCTAGAAATAGTGGATACTGCTACAAGGACAAGTTCAATACCTGTTTCACAAATAGCTAGCACCAAGATTATGATAATGCTGTATTGAGAAGCCCCATGCTATGATGTCAATTAGGCTTGTGAAACACACTTATTTCTTTTTTGTTTTTGTTTTTCACACAAGATGCTTTCTAACCAAAGGCTTAGCAAGAGCTTGAATTCTAACACTGGATTACTACAAACACTGAACTCTTCATCTGACTAAAGTATGTTCCAAAATGCAAACAGGCAAGAGCTCCCAGTAACTTTCATTATATCAAATGTGATCATTCTTTTTTTATATATCATAATTATTTTAAATGGTGACTAGCTTTTTTGGCCTGCTTATTGATAGTTTTTAGCAACAAAGTAGGCAAAGTACTGCAAAATGTTACATGTGCTAAAGTTTTTGCACTGAAATTGAGTAGACTACAGGCTCAAATCACTGTGGGGCATATTAAAACTGAAACTATACACCAAATATTTGAAATATAGAATTGTTTAGCTTGGAAAAGACCTTCAAGATCATCAAAACCAACCATTAACCGAGCACTGCCAAGTCCACCACTAAACCATGTCCCTAAGTGCCACATCCACATCTCTTAAATATCTCCAGGGATGGTACCTTCACCACTTCCCTGGGCACAACCTGAATTGCAACAACCTGAATTGGTTGTTCCAATGCTTTACAACCCTTTTTGTCAAGAAATATTTCCTTATATCTAATATAAGTCTCCCCTGGTGAAACTTAAAGCCATTTCCTCCTGTTACTTGGGAGAAGACTCACTGCAAGCTCCTTTGAAGTAACTGTAGAGAGCAATAAGGTCTCCCCTGAGCCTCCTTTTCTCCAACCTAAATACCCCCAGTTCTCTCAGCTGCTCCTCATAAGACTTGTGCTCCAGACCCCTCCCCGGCCCACTGGCCTCTCTGGACACACTCCAGCACCTCAGTGTCTTTCTTGTAGTGAAGGGACCAGAACTGGACACACACTCGGGGTGTGGCCTCTTCAGTGCCCAGGAGAGGGGGACAGTCACTGCCCTGGTCCTGCTGCCACACCATTGCTGATACAGGCCAGGCTTGGGCAAAGATCACATGTCAGCTAGCTTATGCTGGTAAATGCTGTGCTAAAAGACTAAGAGTAAAATTAAAAGCAGAGAGATTTAATAATTCCAAATTTTAAAATACTTAAAATATAATCCTGAACACCAAATTGGTTAACATTTATATTGACTTTTCGCATGGGAGCTACGAACCAATCTTCCAATTCACTTTCCTATTACACATTCCAGGTGACCCTGGTGAACCCGGAAAAGTAGATGATTCATGCCCTAAAATCCCAGGACCTCCTGGGGAAGCAGGGCAAAGAGGAGAGGATGGCTCTGCAGGATTACCAGGGCCAATAGGCAACCCTGGACCCCATGGTAAGCTCGTGTTTTGAAAGCTTGGATGTCCATTTTACCCACTTAGACAAAAGAGTTAGAGTGTCAGTGTTACTTGTCTATATTTTACACCCTGTCTCTTTCCCTTAAGCACTTATTAACAGTCTCCAGAAACATGGAGTGGGCTGGCTAATGCTGAGGATGATGGATAAATGCAGCTGAACAAGGCTGTTTGAGCCTGCCTGCACTACATTCTCTTTTCCTGGGCCAGGGAGGGCAAAAGCATCAGGCACTGTGGAGAAAAGAGTTCTTCAAATGGTATTTTTCCTTTTTGCCAACAAATGAGAAAGCAATGCCTCAGACCATTCCTATGGTTTAGACATATTTGAAAGATGTTAAAAATATATGTACTTTAAAATTTAGAAGTAATGAATCCCAAAGCTCTGCTAACCAAAGTCCTAAAAAAACTTTGACTGAAGTCAGAGAGGTGGCTACAAATAGTGCTCTTTATCTGTTTGAACATGAAAAAGTTACCACAAAATAAAACTGACCAACGAGATCTTAAAAAGAAGTGATGAAAGACTGAAACATTCTTCTGACAGATAAAAAGAAAACAAGGGTGATGCTGGTACTGATGATTCCAACAAGGAAACCATCTTCATGGAAATACAGCATAGCCTGTCTGCATAGTGTCTTCAGTTTAGACAGTAGAATCCCTCTTGTGGCCTTCGGTATTGCCTACTTGGGAAACTGACGTTTGCTGTAGTGGCTGCTCTGGACATCCAGTGTCTCCAGAGAGAAAATCTGTAATTTTCTCCCAGGAGATTCCCTGCAGCAGTCGTTCCCCTCATGAAAGTAAACACAATTCACTCTTTAGTTTTACATATCTTGATTTCCCAGCTAAAAGGTATTTCTGGGGTTAAACTGCTGTGTTTCCACCATAAACATAATTGAAAGAGTTTCTCTAAACCCAGGTGATACAGTAACACTTGCACTGGGTTTATGAAAGAAATAAAGAAATACTTAGTAATGCTTTTCCTTTCATTAACATTATGAATGCTTTCATTAGCATTCCAATTTTCTTCTGGCTTGGAAAGTAAACTGGAAGTTTTACTGGCAATAGCAATGTGCTTTACTCAAACTTCAGTGTGCTTAAACTTTGGCAGAATAACTGCAACCAACATAGAAAAGCTGTTAATTGTTTTGACTGGTTTAGGTTCTCTTAATGAATCTAGTAAAAAGTAACATGAGGAAATTTTGAATGAGACAGCCTTGAATTACTCAGCCTGCAGGTTAAATAGCAAAATCTGCAAGGAATAAAACATACACCATTAATGAGAAACTGTGGTGGGTGCTCAAGAAACACCCTCCTCTGAAAACTGGGTTTTACCAAAAGAGGAAAAGCACTGCTAAGTGCAATAATACCTGACAAGTGTAACTTTGTTCAATTCAGAGTATATTTTAAGTAAGCCAGTGAACAAGCCCATCACTATCTGTGTCCTGCATATGAGACATACCTTTTAGTGTCACAGCCACACCTCATCTCCTAATGTATACAAATGCTTGAACATATGAGAAATACAAAAAGGTGAGGCCACCAGGAGCTTAAAAGTGTCTTTATCCTTCCCCCCAATATTGTCCAATTCTGCAGTCTCTTCCTGTTCTCTAAGTACTCCAATATACCCATTAATTCAAGGGGAGTTCACCTTGTGTTCTAAGGCTTTGCTGAATTGGGTTCTAGAAGATGTCTAGAACCCATGCCTCAGGATGAGTTACAGTTCATTACGTGGTACAGATCCTCATGGCAGTTCCACAAGAGGCTTGGATGGTAATGTTTGTTAGTGAGTGCTTTAATTTCAACTATAAATCACAAAACCTCTGTAGAGATGATGTAAAACCTTATCAGGAGCTGCTGTTACTAAAGTCATGCCTCTGAGCTACTACTGTGGTCACAGAGTGGATAAGCTGCGAAGAGAATTCCCTGCAGAAAGCAGTTCTGCACCTCCCAGTCCTGGTGTCTGTTCTGCTGACTGGCCCATTGTGTTTGGACAGTGTGTAACCTTAACTGCAGCCATATGAAGGAAAAGCACGTACTTTGTATTTATGTAGGAAGAAAAGGTGAAGAAGGGTCATGTGGCCTGCCAGGTCAAGATGGCTTACCTGGGGCACCTGGACCACCAGGTGATCAAGGGAGCAGAGGAGAGCAAGGATACGCCGGGCCACAAGGTGAGACCTGAACAGGACTCTGGCGGAGAGATGTGGGAGATGATGTACAGACCAAGTTATCTCTCTACTCCCCCATTGCACACATGGATACATCTGCCTCTAGCCTGAGATTCCATGGCAATTCTTTCCCCCTCTCAGTTCAAACACCAACCGAGACATTTGTGAATGATTTCATAACAAGACCTGTTGGAAGAAAATTTATCTCAGCATCCATTATTAACCAGAAAGGCAATTAACCACACAGGCTCAGAGAGCACATATCAATAGGCATGCATCTCTGAGTCAGGGCTAATGGGGCAACTGTCTGGGAGTAATTAAAATTGTATTTTAACTGTGACTGCTCTTTAATAAATTAAGGGTTTAATACATATGTGAGGAAGGGGCATTGACTATTACTGCAGAGGTTCAAATTCAGTCCAGTCAAGTCATCCTAGTGAGTGAGTCTGGGAAATCATTGCCCACCACAGTTCACTCCCTCATCCATACAGCACAAGACAGAGGCACAGTAGAAAAGCCAATGCCAAGCATTCAAAGGCAGTCTAGTTTGTTTCTCTCCCATAAGAAGAATAACATAAGTCTACTGGTGTATTTATTGCCCATGACAGCCTGTGAAGTTATATTGTATTCAGTCAGGAATTCCTTATTGAACTCTTAACACACAGCTAGTGTGAACTTTCACTGTATTTTATACAAGTAAATTTCTCTTACTTTTCTCCTATGGATAAAGGTCCACCTGGCCAGACTGGTATCCCAGGACCACCAGGCCCTCATATGAGACCTGCAAGTGAATTCTTGCTTGTCCTTCACAGTCAGTCAGACAGAGAACCACTCTGCCCACAGGGGATGCCAAAACTATGGACTGGCTATAGTTTGCTGTACCTGGAAGGACAAGAGAAAGCCCATAATCAAGATCTCGGTACGTACTGTAGTGCATAATCCCAGCTAAGGACTAATACGGTGTGATCTATACAATGAAAGACATGAAAAGTGGAGCACAATACAAAATCATATTTACTACAGACTCAAAACTAATTTGCACTGATGATAATGAATTTGGTTATGCTGCCCTGTTATGTGACCCATTAAAAATGACTTCCTGCTGCTATGCAGTTGAATGAAAAAGTGTTTCTATCTTTAAGTAATTCTGACTAGAAGTTGGAGAGATGAGTGGTTTATTTCACTTATCCTAGGGAGTCATTTTGGGTTGTCTTTGAAGTCTCTGGGGAGAGATTTTCCTAGGTCAGAAGTCTCATTTGGCCACACTGAAATAGCTCCCTGGAGGATCTGCTCCTTTTTTACTGTGGAGACAGCTTGGGCAAAAAAGCAGGTTAAGTTAGGTAGCCACAGCCGGACCCTGTAAGAAAGCTTTACAAGTAGGTTATGTATCATGTGTACGGCAGAATTCTGTGCTTTTAAGAGTCAGAAGCTAATGTTCTTTGGAAAAGCCAAAGCCAAATTTCTCCCAGAGACAGCTCCTTTTGGTGTCCTGGGTCATTTCTTCTATGTCTTCCACAGTTCTGACTAAAATCAGCTGTCTAAACAAGCTGCCTGCCTTGCAGCCTGAGAAACTGATTGGTGTCAATTTGCACAAAAAAAGTTGCCTAAACTCTTGTTGACTTGTTATACAAGAAGCAGAGAAGTCTCCCAGGAGGAAAGATCAAGGACCTAATAAGCCAAACAAAAAAGTGTTTAAAAGAGCAATAAGAAGAGATATTTTTAGAATAGCAGTGATGTTTTAAAATATTTTCACTATTGTGTGTTTGGCATTCCCCAGGAGAGCCGGTTGCTAACAGAATGTCTCATAACAGCAGTGAAAATAAGACTCGAAGAGCGGAGAGTCCCCATCTCCTGTGATTTTGCAGGCGTTTTCCCTACTCAGGCTGCTCCATATTAGTACTGGAACAAAATATTATCAGTGATAAACAAAAGTGGCTTCTGTACAGAAACATCACATGTCTTTAATGAAGGAATGAAGGTGTTTGGGTTTGGGGGCACCACAGAAATAACACTTCACACAGAGTTCAAGGCAGAACTTTGTGCAGTGACTATTGTTAACTAAATAGGTCATCATGAAACTGCTCTAAATGCAGTTCTGGAAGAACTGCACCTCTGAAGTATGCTGAAGAATGCACGAGTCACTTCTTAGTTCCCACCGATGTCTGCCTGATGATAATTTCACAGCATTGGCTCTGCAAAACCCCTCAATCCTTTTATTTCACTTTGAGGTTCTCTGAAACCTTTCTGGAAGGCAATAGAACAGCTGCTGAGATTTCAGCTTAATGCACTGGTAGCAACGGCTTGTCATACTTTACAAAAATTTCCTCTTTATCAGTATCGGCATTTGGTTTCTCACTGCTCCTAATGAGTTTGTAAATAGCTGATCTCCTTTTAAACCAGCCACCACCTCTTGCCTAATTTATTTTTCAGCGTTGGCACAGCTAAGAAATTTGTTATCATAACTGTTTCCTATGGTGACAAACTACCTCATGTTTAAATACCAGCTTGTGACACAATTAAATGTTATTGGTCAAAGTAAGATATTTTTTGGTAAAAAAGTCTCTTATTTTCCACATGACCAGCCATTTTGGTAAAGGGCTTGGGAGGTTCAAGATCCGTGAATTAACTGCAGTTCAGATATATAGTTTTGCAACAACGTTGGCCAGAATACTATTATCACCTTAGCTAGAAGTGGAGTAATTTGCATCATTTGTTATTATTTTCAGGTCTGGCAGGATCTTGTCTCCCTGTGTTTAATACCATGCCCTTTGCCTACTGTAATATCAACCAAGTATGTTACTATGCCAGCCGAAATGACAAGTCTTACTGGTTGTCCAGTGCTGCTCCTCTGCCCGTGACGCCGCTCTCCGAGGAAGAAATCCAACCCTACATCAGCAGATGTGCTGTGTGTGAGGCCCCAGCCCAGGCAGTGGCAGTTCACAGCCAAGATGAGACAATTCCTCCCTGCCCAGTGAACTGGAGGAGCCTCTGGATAGGGTATTCCTTTCTGATGGTAAGAGTCCAGGCACGTGATCCACTAGAAAAGTTTCTTTCATCCACCACTTATATTCCAAAGGTTCAAACATTTTTAGCTCTGGAAAGTAAATTATCCAATGTCTAGTAAACATTAAAAGGGAAAATTCACAACAAGAAACAAAATGAGGGTTAGTTCCAAATTGCAGAGCCTGGCTGAAGCTGCATCTGTACTCACAGCCTTAAGGCACACATTTCTTAAAAGTACGAAGATTTTGCCTGCTTATCTGTAATAAACAATGGAATTTTCAGGTACGAAGACACAATTTTCAGAATTAGAGCTCCCCGTCTTTTTAGTGCCACCCTCAAGTTACATTTGCAGCAGTTTGGATAACAGCATCATTCAGAATCAACCCAGACTACTCCTTTCTTCAGTTTGATAAATACCTGAAAAATAAGTGAGCTGGCTCCAGACTTTTGAGATTAACTCATTACAGAGCAAATTAAAATTTCCTCCAGCAAAGAAAGTTTAAGACTACCAAAACCAGTATAATTAAAATCAAATAAAGGAAAAAAAAGAGATTAATGTGATTTACCTGGTTTTCATGCACAGTTATCAAGTTCTCCCATTGTTCTTTGCAGCACACTGGATCTGGTGATCAGGGTGGTGGACAGTCCCTTATGTCACCTGGAAGTTGCCTGGAAGACTTCAGATCAGCCCCATTCATTGAGTGCCAGGGCCAGCGGGGAACATGTCAATTTTTTGCTAACGAATACAGTTTCTGGCTGACAACTGTGGTGCCAGAACTGCAGTTTGCATCAGCCCCCCTGTCAGGAACTCTTAAAGAAGGACAAGAGCAGAGGAAAAGAATCAGTAGGTGCCAGGTATGCCTGAAGCACGGCTAACAAGCAAACCAAAAACAGACAGTAGAGAGACTTGCATAAAGGTAAACAACATGCTAAAGGTTTAAACAGCATTTCATATTTGAAAGTGTGCAGAACTGTTATCTTCCTTGGAATGGATATGTAAGACTGAAAGATGAAGGATCTGTTGAACCTTATCCACCCATCTACAGGTAGTAAATCTAGTGTCAATTATTAATTTTAAAAAATGAAACTGTCACATTGGAGTCCACTGCCATCATGTACAGGGAACAGGGTGAGCTCGGAGGGTTGAATCAAGCTGGGAGTACCAAGGACACCATACCTGTTGTGCAAGACAGTGGATTTCCTGTTAGATATGGCATTTACAGCAGGAAGAGTATGTGCATTTATGTGGCATATTATAAGTATTTATCCATATCTATAGAAATGTGCAAATGTACACACGTCAAAACCCTGTAGCTCAATTTCCCAAGCTAAAGAAACATTGCACATGCTGTTTCTGAGGGAAGGGGAAAATGTAATTGTTCAAAAAAATCTCATAATAAAAACAATGAAGAGGAAAGACTTTTACCATTGCAGTATTGAACCAAACTGTGAAAGAACTGTTAATGGACCTTTCATAAGCAACAAAAACTTGCAAATCCATTTAAAAGCAGATTATGTAAGAAAATAAAATTAGCTGAGATAACAAATCCTTAAAAAGCTATATCTATACTTACAATTAATTTCTAAGAGCAGTTTTATTAAGTGATTAAGCTCCAATCCAAGTTGCTGAAGAAACAAAGCAGTTTCTATTATTAATTGAAAAGATACAGGATGGTGATAAAAAGGGTGAACTTGTCTGAGTGATGATATAAGAAGTGTTAGGACAATAAATTTTGTTCATTTTTTGCTTCCTTGTTCATAAATGCACCACCAAAAGAAGAACCATCACCTTTGAGATCCTTATGGAATGACAGTTCTAGAGAGGCCCTTTATTTTTTCAAAGTACTTGTTGTTAAAACGTTCCTAAGCCAAAGCACTAATCACCTCTGGAAAAACACATTTATACCCCCTTCATTCAGATATAAACCCAGAACCATTCAATGCATATTTGAATCATGGGAAACATCTGAGAACACAGACTGCAAATGAAGAATCCATCATGTGCAGAAGGACCACAAATGCTCCTTTTACCACCTAAATAAGATACATTTTACTGGAATGAAATCAAATGCTTTTCCCAGAACTTTTCATTTCTTGTTCACTGAGGTGTCCCCAGAAAAAGGATTTTCAAGGAAACTGCAACCCTTGTCCAAGAGTCCCAATTCAAAGCAAACTCCCTCGGAAGCCATCACAAGGACCACAGGCTGATCGGCCAATTTAAAAGCTGGATACACAAACTCAAAGAGCAGGAAAGACAGACATTCCAGTCTCAGCCAGAGGAAAATAAAACAGTCAGAGGGTAAGTCCATTTGAGTGTAAATACATCTGACTGTGCAACTTCCACCTGACAAAACCAGCCAAACCTCTCTGATCTGCCCTAGTCAACTGACTGCCCTGCTCCTGACCCACCTGGGCAAGGGTCAGGAGCCCTCTTGGGGCACATCCTGTCCCCACTGTCCCAGGGAACATTTCCCTCTTGGTCCCCCTGGGACAGGGGACACCTCTCAATTCACCCCTTGGTAATCCCAACTGGATGTGTCAGATCTGACACAGCAGAGTCTCCTGAGGAGGGACCAATCTGTGTCATTGAACCGCACAAAGGAATTCAATCCCCTTTGGTTTCAGGCAGCATCCCATGCCCAGGGAGAGCAGCATTCTGGTGTGACATGAAACCCAATGTCTCAACTCTGCAAGGTGCTGAGGAGTTTCCTGAGGACAGAAAGCAGCACACGGAAAGGAGCACCAAGCTTCAGTCACCTGTTCTTCAAAGTCTATCTCCAAAGAGGCCACAGCTAAAGCCACAAGGGGCTGGTAGCTCCAGCTTATGTGAACAGTCATGGACAAACACCCAACTTCCTCAGGTTATATTCCCATTTCCCCACTGGATTTAGGTAATTCCACGTTAGGATCTCATTTATGACCCTTACCTGGCAGTACTCACTGGCTCCTCCATCACTCCTCTGCAGCCTCCTTTCAGGGGAGAAACTCTGGAGAGGGGCTGTGGCTTTGCTGGAGTGCAAAGTGAGGATTTGCTATGAACTGCACTGAGTTAAACAATAAAACCTTACACATTGTGTTATTGCAAAGTTTATCATTAAGACAAGTTGAAGAAAACAGGGAATTAAATGGGATTGTGGAATTGGATCTGTGTTCACCTAACTTGAACAAATACACAAAAAAATCTTTAAAACATCTGAAAGAATCAACAAAAACCCCAACAATAATTCAAATAAGTTATTTCACAGTATTTTATTACCTTGCTCTTTTGTTTGTTTTAAAAACATCACACAAAACAGTCATATTCCTGTATTATTTTGATGCAGAGTTTTTGTACCTGTGCCAGTTACATTTTACTGAGGTCTATCAGAACATATAACCCTGAGATTAGCTCAGCTGGTTAGAGAATGGTGCTAGTATATAAGAGATGTCTTTTTAAGCTACCACTGATGTGTCAAATATTTCATAGGTATATAAATTCCTGTTTTGTGCTCAGCTGAATCCATAAGGCATTTGTAAAAAATGTTATACTAATTCAAAATGAAATTGCAGATAAAATGCTTAATATTACACAGCAAGTAAGACAGACCAAAGTATAAAGCAGCAGATGTTTTAACTCTGCAATCATTTGTTCAGTGACTGTAAGCAGAAAAATAAGTGGTAAATTATTCATAGGGAACCTAATTATGAAATTAAGTGTGAAAAAGCACAGCTAAAACTGTTTATAAATAAAACCAGTAAAAACTCCTAAAAGCAATTGGCCCTGTGCTGGTCCTTAAAGTCCAAATTTGCGTTCCAGAGTTTTGGATCTCGTGTAGTCCTGGTGAGGAAATGAATTTTATCCCAAACAGCAAGCACAATATCAACAGCAACACAGAAAATCATGCTGGCTACACTTGGAGGTCATTGGAATTAGAGCCATTTGGGGTGAACTGCCCTGGAACTAAATTCAAAACCATTAATTTGCAAGAAGGAGACCCATCCCTCTGGCAAACCAGGGCTCTGGGTGGCCGGGAAGCAGGGAAGGTGCCTGGCTCTGCCTCCTGGGAATCCTCAGTGCAGGTGGCAGGTTCTGCTCCCCCACATCTTCACAGCAGGATTTCTAGAAGACAACTAGTGGAATTAAAACACTGCATAGCCTGACCCCTGGTCTGCTCTTAAAGAAATGCAGTCATTTTTGCTTCACTTGGTGTTTTTCAGAAGAGAAGGAAGGAGATGCACAAGCCTAATACTGAAGTGTCTCTTGAATGTCATCAAAAGAGGAGAGAGAGGGAGAGAGGGAGGGAGAGAGGGA
>JAWWMP010000011.1:16093849-16129388 GCA_035047865.1 Dendrocincla tyrannina
TCTTGAATGTCATCAAAAGAGGGGAGAGAGAGAGAGAGAGAGAGACTAAAGCAAAACTGACAACAAGTATCACTGATTTATCACAGGAGTGTTGTGTGCAAAAATGGTATTTTTTAAAGTGTACTTCACATTCATTTGTGTACAGCAAAACTTTTCTGGACTTGTCATCCACAACACACTTGCAAAGAACATGTATCAGAATGAGAGAACAGAACAGAGGGTACCTGTGAGCAGACACAACTTGAAAGTTCCTACAAAAGCTGTGCCCCAGCCATGGGCCAGACCTCTGCTCCAGGTCCCTGCATGTTGTGTGCTGCCACATCAGCAACACTGTGTGCCTGGGAGCTGGCTCAGGCTGGCAGCCACAAATCTGTGCAGCTGCTTCACCCCCTATGCAGGACAGGAGAGAAAACAGGAGGAAAAAGAGTAATCAAACTCATTGGTCGCAATATAGACGTACCAAGTACTGTTGGGAGCTAAACAGACTCAGCTCAGGGAAGTTAATTTATTGTCAATTAGCGTAGGTTAACTGATTCAGGTTTTGGGGGAAAAGCTGACAAACCTTAAAACACCTTTCCTCCCAACTTGCCAGGCTCAGCTGCACTCCAGCCCCTGCTCTGCTCCCTTCTTACTGCTGCAGGTGCCTCAGTTCCTTCAGAGAGGCACAAGGTAGCAAGGAACTCGTAGGAGGGCAGGTGTTGTTCCAGCTACAAGCTGGTTTCTCTGTGCTGCACCTTCCTTCTCTTTTTCCTGTGCTCTGACATTGTTCCTTCCTGGGCTGCAGCCCTTCTGCGGGAGGACCTGCTCTGGCACGAGCCGTTCCCAGACTCACAGTATTATGTGCAACAAATTTAAGAAAAATCGGTCCAAGAATTCTTCCAGGGTCAACCTTTAAACAAAAAGCTCTCTCCTATTTCAGCTGGTTCATAAGCACCAGAGAGAAACATGAAACAGTTAAAACATGAATGCTTATAATCCATACATTTTTTTGCCTGTGTTTAACACAAATTAAGCAAACTTTTTATCCATTAACCCAAGCTGCTCACTAGTTTGAAAAAGGTCCAGTGGGACCATACATAGAAAAATGCTGTGCAGATGAGGACTTCTGTTCCAAGGCTTGACCTGCATTAGAACTGTCTGAGCAAGAAAGAAAAAAACATTCAAGACCATGGGGAGGATCTGTAATGGGGAACAGTTGTTTGCAAGAAGAAGGATCTCTCCAAAGCCAGCTGTGAGGAGCAGCAGTCAGGCAAGGACAGAGCCCATCAGCCTTCACTCCAAGACAATAAAAACATTCTGACAACTCTGGTAAGAACTTTCCAGCAGGTGAGGCAATTGCTTCAGGAAACTGGAGACCTATTTCATGACTGGATCTGATTACAGAAATCAGCATTTTTAACTGACCAAACAACAAAAACAGCCATTGAAATTCTGCCCACCCAAACCAGCTGGAAAATTAGCCAGGTGGAGAAAAAAAATCACCCTCAGCACTCAAACAGATGCTGCTCCATATTCATACTTAACAGCTTTCTCCTTTCCTAGTCAGTTCATCCAGATGTTCCAGAAGGTACTGGAAGTTCAATTAGAGGTGATATTTTATAAGTGTAAAGGAAAAACAACTCCATATTTATCATTCTAGTGTGACTGTATTAAACAAACACAGTTCCCCAGTACAACATCCAGCCTTCAGCACGTCACAGGAAAGCAGCAAAGCTCACCTTGGGCTTGACCACACAGCGCTCGGCTGCTTCACAAAAGGCTTGAGTTTCATGGGATTTGAAATTCCACATATTTTAATGTTTTCCACAGTCACTGAAGCAGAAATGCAGAAAATGTGAGATGAAATGCTAACCAAGTCCTCCGGGAAGGTACAGAGTAAGGTACCACCCTGATGAACTTTCTGTACAGGGTGGGCTGCCCAACAGAGACACATCACCGTGTTACTCCTGGTTTATGGAAAGGTTTGGAATGAAGGGCTCAGGCCCCAAACTGACACCACGTTCAGCTTGGCAAAATAAAGTTGCAGTACACAGAAAAACAAGATCTTTTCCAGAATTCAGTCTTCCATGCACTGATGACAAATACCACTCCTGTTGCAGACACATGTTCCTTCTTACACAGTTCAGCATGATGAAGACAGAGGTATTTTCATTAAAGTGGAGATTAAACTTTCTCAGAGGCAGGAATCAATTAAATTCTGATGGGAATTGAAGAAATTTAAAATGGCCACTCTGAAGCAGTTACAGCTGTAATCTGTTAGACTCTGCATTTTAAAAACTACAAGGCAAATTAGCATTTCAGAATGTTTCAATTTTATCAAGCTTGAACATTTAAGATGCATGTAAAAAGTGAAACAGAGGCAATAAATGGTACCAAATGTTACAGTACTTTTGGCCATAGACAGGTTGTATCTCTCTCTGCATATGTGTCACAACAGCCTTCTCAGCTGCAGAACCGCAGACATAAATACTTTAAAATATAATTTTTAAGTCAGCAAACAGGTAATTCCATACTCATCAATACTGTACAGATTTGGGGGATTCCTTTCCCTTGTTACATGGGTAAGGAAAACAAATTCCCTGAAGTAGCCACACACCAATAGCTCTTACACGATCCCTGTAAGGAATGGTTCGGTGAAGGATCAGACCTAATCCAACCTTCTCCACTAAGGCAAGAACATGTACTGTTCACCTGCCCAATAGCCCTGAAGAGATATTTGTTTAACCTGTTCCAAAAAGACAGAAGAAGGAAATTCTGGAATATCCCAAGCCTATTAGGAAAGTTCACTATCTACATGTTTAGAAATCCTTTGCTTACACTCCTGTTGCAGCAAATTAGGCCAATTTCTGCTTGTAAATGGACAAGAGATGAGCTTGCCATTCTTCTTGTGCAGCAGAAGATGTCACATGTATCCCTGATCATCTTTTACTAACCCAGTTGCTTTACCAATCCCAGCCCATCATATAAACAGAAATACCCAAACCACATTTGATTTTGTGTGGAAAACTGTTTTTCTCCAGTATTCATAGCTCCTGAAAAAGTAAATGGCTACCAGTATTAATTGTAAGACCCTTTAGAAAGCTTAACATTCCTTTAGAAACAGTTCCTGCAACCAAAAGTTCAGTGTTAATATTTTCTTGGCCTCTGAAAACTGGTAACAAATAAGAAATAACTGATTTTTTTTTCATATGTAGGAAACAATGAACAGCTTATAATAAAACCAAAAGATGATTCTGTCCTTCATGTCTGCACACTCAAGAAGCCACAGCCCATAAATATGAGGATCTGTTTGCCAGCTGTTCTGCGGAAGCGTGATTCACACTTAGTCATTCAGTGCTAAACAAAAATGGTTACAATTCACCAGCCCCAGAATCAGAAGTGAAAATGAACTGCTACACCCATTTCCATCACCTCACAACAACAGCCAAGGCAGCTGCACCCACACTGCTTCCCCAGCCGTTCAGTCACTGCTCCACTCAGACTTACTGTGAGATCTTCAGACACTCTCACTATCGAGAGCCAGGTCCAGGCACAAGCAGCAGGTTCAAAGGTTCAGCATTCTTTATTTTTACATTAACAGTGTATACGCTTGGCATAAATGGGGATCATCATTAAAGAGAGCACTGGATGACCAAAGAAAGTTACTTTTGTCCTGCAGGCATTCCCATTCATGTTGCCATCGAAGAGGCAAGTGGGGCCAGGTAACTGCCCTGGGCTGACAGTGCTCACAGCTGCTTCACTCCATCTGTGGCAATTTAAGGTCCTTAATATATATTTTAAAAACAAGGATGCTGGCCATAAAGACTGTCAATACAAAGACTTCACCTCTCTCAGGTATGCTCTCTTTCCTTTTTTCTGCCTTTTTTTAGCACAAAACCTAGCAAGGTCTGCTTTCATAAAGAATTTTCTTCTGTACCCAGAAACATCATCATTCCATCACTCATTTAATGAACCAGTACTTGGGCTCTTTTTTCCTTATCTGCCTATCTGTGATATGAACAGATTTTATCTAGTGGTAAGAGCTAAATTCTCCCTTTCACTTTCAAATACAATCAAAATAAAGAAAAAAGGAAAAACTTCTCTCAAGTGGCCAATCACTTCACTATCTCTTACTACACCCTTTATGTGCGTATATATATCCCCTTCTTGTTTAAAGCGGCATTTTTTTCCCTTAGGAGAAGTGGCGCTGCCAAGAAAAAAGCATACAGACACAAAAACATACAATTTGCCTGTGCTTCATGACAAGATGGAAGAAGGAAAAGAATTTTAAAAGTTAAACATACAGTTATTTCATCACATCTTAATTCTGGACTGCAAGAAACCCCTATTTATTAACAGTAATATGTTAGGTCATTCAACCATTAAATTTCAAGAATGTGCCTGTTAACAAGTCTGCTGATTTGGATTAATTAGGATTAATTAGGGGGTAGAATTTCTTACAGGGTACCTGATCACAGAGGTTAGAGGAAGTACAAAAAAACTCACAAGAAATTGCAGATCCTGCAACAAAGGATTCAAACCACAGATGCCAAAATATTTTATACAAAGCCACGTTTTCTTAAAGAGTCCTTACGGGAGGCTTAGTCAGGCACTAAATAGTGCCAGAGAACGTGCAACTGGAACAACCATCTGTGGAGATTGCCCTTAATTTCTGTCCCTGAAGAGATGAAGGGACCAGAGCATATGGCAGGGATTCATCTGCTGCACCTCCCCTCCCTGGTGCTCCAAGCCCCAAACTTATGGGGGCTTTAGTGGTAAAAATCCTACCGAGGAATCAGAATAGTTCAGCTTGGAAGGGACCTGTACAGGCCACGAAGTCCAAACCCCTGCAATAAGCAGGGACTGTGCTGTTACTAAACTTACCAACTTTTCAACAGTCCAATCCAAAAACTTCCACTAAATTAAAAAGAAACAAGATTAGTCCCAACACAATTAATCTGTCCCCTTTGTGTCACAATTCATTTCTAACAACATGGCAGCAGCTCTGTAGTTTAAAATATTAATTGCTTATTAATTGCTACAATTAAAAGAAAACAACTTTAAATGTTAAAAATATTTATTTCGATTTTGTATACAAAAGAGAACAACTGAACATTTATTAGTACTGACAATTTTTGTGATATTCAATGGCACATATTTCTAACTTCACTTTACAAAAACAAGTGCTTATAGAATTTTAATCAGGTTTTTAATTTTCCTTAATTACCCTTTTTCAACTGACTAGCAGCTAATCCAGCAGTTTTAAATAAGTTAAATATCAGAACTTCAGTAAGTTACACTGAAACTTTTGACCAGAGCATTAAAAGATTTGTCTGAGGAACCAATGCTACTTCCTTCTCATTTATATCTAATTATTACCTGCTGAGAAAAATATGCAGGTTTTGATACTTATTTTTGGTGAGCACAGAAAAGTTTGTCTTCTATAAAAATATCTGCTGCTTTATTCCATGGCTATTGTATATATATAAAACCAACCAAGCCCAAGAACACACCAAAAATTAGCATTCCACATGTACTAAGTGCCTTAGAATCTGCCAGAAAGCCCTTTGCAGTGTATTAACAGTGTCCTTACACTACCTGAACGAGATGCCCAAAGTTTGCATAACAAAACTGCTCTGAACAGCTTGTGCATTTCTCAGCAAGCAAAAGCTTCCCCTACATACATTAGCTACAAACAGAAGTTGTACTATATATTTAAAGAACACCCAAAAAAATTAATTTCATGTTATTTTTCTATATCAAAAGTACAGGACTGTTTGTTACATTCAAGCGATTGTCCTGTAGAAAATTAGACTTCATAAAGCACAGGTTGGTGAAACCTTAAATTGCTCATTCTATTGATGAAAAATTCCAACAGGTCTGTACCAAGTTGCTCTTGTGCAATCACACCTCTCCAGGACTGAAGGCAGTTATGGAGGAGTGTCTCCCAGCTTCAGAAAATATTCTTGTATTATGAAAATACCTGGGCAAGGAGTCATTTTTCTGAGTGACACTGGAACCAAAGCCCTGCACGTTTGTTAGTTAACATTGCTGAACAGGCAGGAGAGCTGCTGTGTGGAGGGTCTGCCCAGGGGGACAACTGAGCTCTCAGCTCTCCTATCAACTCCTCCAGCTGGGTAGGGAAATTCTTCCTGGAAAATGAAGAATCCAAGGTGATCTCCACAAATCTGCAAACTCACTTCTGCTCCTGGTCTTCAATCAAGATAAATACAGAAAAGAGTGGAATTTCCAAACCTGCATGAACAGCACATGCACAGTACAATTTCCAAGCCTTCTTAGAAAGGGAAATAGATTATTTGGAAAATACTAAAATAAATATCTTCTTTGTATGGCATATCCACCTCCCTTTTTATGAAACTCCTAACAGATTATTTCAGCTTTGTAAAGGGCAGCAGTTTTTGATTTAAAGCATAACTATTAAGAGAGGCTTTAGGAAATTAATACGTAGTTACAACCCAGTTTTATCACATATCAGCTCAAAATAAAATGGTATGTTTTGAGGAAGACTGCAACATTAAAGGTTGTATAAAATAATTTCATAGGGTAAGGATAACTGCAACTAATTTTCACACAATTTGGAAGACTGCTCAAAAGCTTAAGCCTAGACTCAAATGATCTCACTGCCATCAAAGCAATCTTTGCAAGTGTCATTTCCCATGCCCATCCCCAAAAAAAGTTGGTCATCATAGAAAACTGAGAAAGGTTTGTAATGAAAAATTGCATCATTTTAAAGTTACGCAGAAAACTAAATGTTTCAGCTGTGATGATGGAAACCTGTTGTCTGAGAACAACAGCAGTCAAAGAGCCAAGGAATTCTTAAAGCTACACAAAATAACTTTAGGAATGAAAAGACAGTTTGGCAAAACCACAAGTCTTCTTCCACATTTAAAGGTGCATTAAGATGGAGACAGCCAAAGATACTGTTTTGATTCCTCTCTCATCCCTTTTTATTCATGTTCCAACTTTGAGCTTGAACTCACAAAACCCTCTGCAGCTTTGCAAGTAGTAGTAAAAACAATGGAAGAAAGACTATAAATTAATCTGCAAATTACAGATTCCAAATGAATCTGAAAATGCTTGGGTAACCCTGAAGAGCACTTTGTCCCTGACAGGAGCATGTGGCCATTTCATCGTCTCTCAAACCTCCGAAGTCTTTGCCTCCTTATTTCCTCTTCTGAGCGCTCAGGCGGGAACCAAAAACCATACGGTCGTCGCTCATTGGTATACGTTGCTCCACCAAAATCTGCAAGACAAAATGAAAAACAACTGTTATTTTTGTTGTGTAATAGAAGAAAAATGCACATATATCCTGTAAGCCAAAGCATCACAGCACAAAGGAAACAGGGAGTTGAATGTTTTTTATTCTGATGGTTTCAGGGCAATTACAACTTCCAGCAACTGCTCTTAAAGACAGTCAAAGAAAATAAAAAAAAAAAACAAACAATGAAACTACCACCACTAACCCCCAAAAAAGCCCAAACCAATCAAAAAACACAAACCCACAATCCACAACCAAAGGAGCACCTAACAAGTACCAACCCATTAATAACAAGTATTAACAAGCATTCTCATTTTTCATGATCTCCACTTTATACAGTGAACTCCAGATTGTTAAAACTATTTAAATGTCCTCAGCAGTTACTTCTGGCAAAACAAGCTTTTGCTTTTTTGCTTTTAGCATCGAGCCCAACATGTGCAGACCCATAGCAGATGCACATACAGCTCCCATCCGCAGCTGGCAGCAGTTTCAGAAGGACAGGACACGTGGCAGCCCAGTGAGACAGAACTATAAGCAAAACAACGTGAGCAGCAAGAGCACACCAGGACTGACAGTTCTCTGTCCTGGCACCCCAAAAGGAGGCAAGAACAGGCTTTTCCAGCAGCTCTCCAGAATTCTTACTAAGTCACCAAGCAAAGAAACAATTCCAAGGTTGTGGTTACACACACCAGCTCAGCTGAGGGCCTCTCGGAAACAAAAATGAAAGTCTGCCTTCTGAGCATAATTAGTTTTAAGGATAAGCAAATTAGCTTCAAAGATAATAAACCAGCCTTCAGTATTTCTTAAATCTTCACCTGCACAACACAGGGTCAAAACTGCATTGTAATGCTCAAGTTTGATACACTTTTTAAGTCATCATAATTAAGAAAAAATTTGCATTTTTAAAATTCTTTTCAGTAGTGAAATTTTTGATTAAATATCAAGGCTTCTTATGAAAACATTTTTCTATACAGTATCCTTGGTTAATTGTTACATAAGAAAACAGATACCACTTATACAGTGTATATGAGTATTTGCAGAGTCCCCATAAAATATGTTCAACCCTTCAAATATACATGTAGTTTAATAACCACTAGGATTAGAATGAGGTGTTATAAAGAAAGATGGAAAATGTTCTTTAAATGTTGACCCAAAAATAAAAGACTGACAATGTATTTTGAAAAGCTCTACGTTCAAGAAAAGATCTTCTTTCACATCAAACAATATGGGGAGAAGCAAAGTTGCCTGGATGTGAAGGCTTAAATACATGTAGTTGTATCTGCACATATTTAAATCATCCTGTTACCTAAAATAGTTCCCTGACACCTTTTTTTCTTTAATTACAGCAGAAATATTAATGAAATAACACCTTTATCTCACCAAAATATTTACAAGCTACAGTGTTCAGAAATGGTAATTAGGCCATTGCTACTACTGAAACACCACCTGATGTCTGTGCCAGAAACAAACACAGGCTTTTCAGCACATCAGCAAAAAAAATTTCAAGACTAGTGGATTTTAAGATTGTATTTAAACTATTTGGAAGACTGCAAAAATATTAGATGACAGACAAAACCAAAGGATATAGTACAACAAAGTTAGAGCAACACATTAACCCTTTTACAGCAGATTTTATCACTGAACTGACACTGAATCGCACTTATTCGTATAGGTCATTCGCAAATAAAAGACTATTTCAAATTAAGTACTATCACAGAGCACTCATAGGACAATCAGGATGGCAATACATTAGTATTCTTGGTCACTTCAATTAAACCACATTTGTTTTGATAAAAGGCAAAACTGATGAAAATAATATTAAACTTTGGCTTCTGTTACTATACCCATTGCATGATGTATTTTGAAGATATAAGACATAACCACAACACAAAATTTAATACTTCTTTCACTGTTTCTATTCCATACGCTATGGATGTTGCCACAGGCACTTCCTGCACAAAGAGCAGAAGTTTCTACTGTGGGCATTCACTGCTCACATTACACCAAACCACCAGCATGGTCAGTCCCAGAAGTATCCTGCACACCAGAACCAACTCCACTCACAAAACCACAAACATCAGAAGGAGAGATGTCAGCAGAGAGCAAAAAGTTGATCATGCCAAGGCTTTCAAAGACTTTCACATTTGAAGCACCATCTAATCATCTTGTAGTGGGAAGCAAAGAAGCCAGTCAGGATTACACACTGAATTGCTCTGAGCAATTCAGAGGAAGGTTCTTCAAGAGCAATTTCCTACTCAAACAATACAAGTCCAGCTCATGGATTGGTTTCAGTACAGAATGCCCAGGATGACAACTGCAACTGGGCTGCTGCTTCTCTGCTCCTTCAGGAAATGAAACAGAAGGAGAGAAGGCACATCTCAACTTGCAAAATTAAACTCAGACTTGTAACGGCAGACAGATGACTCCATCAGCAAGGAAGGTGGTGATTAAATAATGAACTACTAGAGAGACCCAAGGACCACAGGGTGCAGTGGCTCCAGCTCCCTCCAGGGCCAGGCACTCCCAGGAAATGGCACCAGAACCACCGCAGCCACAGGGAAATAGGGACACACTTCAGCCAGCAAAGTCCTCTGCCTTGTAAGCAGATCTGGGGTTATTTTGAAACAGCTGGGCTCTAGAGAAGCTGCTGCACTGAATGTTACAGTGTTGTTTATTGTCTGGCTGGTTTGAAACCCCTGGATCATTTGCCAGTATCTAGCACTTCCTGTACAACGGGTTTCATCAAAAGGAAAGCAGAATGAAAGCTACTGGAACACATATACACTTTGCTCTGTGCTAAATTCAGAACTTAACTTGCTATTGTGTACAGTGCTTTGCAGCAGAATGTCCTGACAAGGACAAGTGCAGAACCAACACCATATCACTGAGGCTGAAGACCAAACACAGCTGTCTTCTGTATAAGAACCCTCTACATTTTGCATATCTTGTCACCACGTAAGACGTCTATTGTTGTTTTCATTTTAAGCATCTGGGATACAAGGCTGTCACCCTTTAACATGCACAAAACACTCTGTGGCTTTTCACTGTAACAGTGATCAGCTCAAAGCCAGACCTCTTTCACGTATTCTCAACACTTCAAATACTAAAATAGAGTCCCCAGATGCAGGATCTTGCAGAGCAGACAGGAAGAGGTGAAAAAGCACTAACATTGCTAGTGACAATAATTCAGCACTTAGAATATCTTGGTGAAAATAGCTCCAAATGTGATGAAAAGTATCAGTATTTCTAGGAACAGTCAATAGTAGGAAAAAAAGAAAAAAAATGAAAGAACTCCTGTTTCCCAAAGAAAGCACACAGGGGAAAGGACATCCTCACATCATGAGAATTAGTAGTTCTACTGCACCAGCCTAACAGATAACTCAGACCTGCTCTGCTGAATATGACCTGTGAGCCCCCAGCCAGCCTCACTGCATAGGCCAGCAGAGCAGCGCCCAGAGCAGGCTACAGAATTCATGGGAACACCAGAGACATTTTCTGCTAGGAAATACAGAGCCCCTGTTTCGCTCATGGTTTACAAAAAGAAGGTGAATTTTCTCCTCCTGAAATGGAGAATAGAAATATGAAAAAATGTCTGGGAAAATGATCACATACGGAACTCTCCTCAGGAAAAGCACTGTTGATGTTCTTTGGGGGTCCCAGAATTACATCCTTCCAGAAACAGATCAAGGCTGTTAAAACACGTGCAAAAGACTTACAGTATTAATATTACTAAACAATAGTGGTTTGAAAATATCTGATGAAATGTCATGACTTCGAACACTTGCTCAGCTTTCATTTATACCAGTTTTATATAAAATATTTCTTCCAAAAATAATATAGACCTGCTAACTATGGTGTAACAACTGTATATAATTAAAGGTCACAAACCACTCCTGTGCATGCTACAGATCATATACAATATGCCACATTGTGATACCTGTGGTATGCACCTTTCTTTCTCATGCAAAAATACCAGTGTTTAAAGTGTTCTGTTTGAGAAAACAGGAGTTCTCAGTTTATAAACATCCAAACGTATAATTTTAATGCATAATCAACCAGATATTTTGGATACATTTGGAAGCAGCAAACTGGAGGGCAGGGAGAAGCTGGAGTCAAAAGCCCAGTCCTGCTCTAGTTCTTCTGGTTTACTGAGTGGTACAGAGAATTCTCAAGAAAGGCAGAGCCTGTATTTTTTCTCCTCTCATGCTTTAGAAAGATTAGGAGCCTTCCAGAAAGGGTTGACACAAACAGAACACAGCAGCCTTTTCACTGTTTTGTGTTGCACTAGAAGCCAACCAGGAACTACAATTGAATAAAATAATATAAAATGGCAAAACTGCTTCTATTCTTTCATGTCCTCCCCTCTGCAAAGGCAGACATGCTATACAGCCTGAGAGATTTGGCTTTTAGCACTTATCACTGTCCAATTGTTTCCTACTCAGCTCCAAACAGACCACATCTATTAGCCTATGCTATTGTTTCTAACACTGCCCTTTGAGTTTCTGTCAATGTATGAAAGAATTTTGTCATGCTATGAAGCAAACTATTCTTCCTGGTGCTGCTGCCAATGCGCCTCATCTGCAGACTTGAACATAAACTAGTGAAGAGGAGAAATGGAAGTAACTACTATCCCTGTGCCATGCTGTGGAACAGCTGACAAATGAAAAATGAAATTAGCAGCAAATTAGTTGAGGGTAATGAATTTTGAAGGAGAGAACCATACAGTGAATCCCGATACAACTGGATTGTTGGAGGAGCAAGGGAGAACCATCTTGAACAGTCTCCCTCTCTCTTGTTTTTAAAGGAAGACATGATAGAGTTGAAAGACAAAACCATTCCTTCCCTAGGGTCCGATAATTTGTTTTGGTTAGGAGAAAAGATGGCTAAAACTTAATCTTTAATCCTTTCATAATTGAGGATTTTAATATTTATTTTAATGATGCCTCAGTCTCACCTTTGCTGCATCCATATCAGCAAAATAGCAAACTCTTGTTAAAGTTAAATAAATTGTTAAAAGCACACTGCTAACATATTAGAGACCATCAGTTACCACCTCAGCATAAGCCAAAAGCTCACTGCATACTCAGATCACCCATGTGCTATAAATAATCAGTGCTACAATGTAGAAATAAGGAGGATATGTACCTCTACTGGCCTTAATGCCCTCCAGAAAAGAATTAAGTGGATTAGTTTTACACCTACCTCCAGCTACTGTTTAGCTGGATACTGAAAATACTACAGGAGAGGTGGCATAAAATAATCTCACTAAATTCTCCAACCATCTAATACTTCTTTAGATGTTAATTAACTTAAATAAGGCTAAACTCATTATTAATCTTAAAATGGCTGATACATAAAATCAAATATATCTTTAATCGCCAAGTATTGAAAGGGATTTACTAACTAACTCAAAAAAACACCCATATAAACATCGTACTTAACCAGTCTCTAGGCTAAGACAGACATCTATTCCTCTTCAGAGTAGTAAAAAAGCCATGAATAACTTCAGTTAAAAGAAGAATTTCAGGTAGGCTGTATATTTATCATAATGTAGTAGAATTATTTAGTTCAGCTGCAAATAGCAAGGTATTCTTGTCCTTAGTAGGTGACTAATTTGTCCAGTCAGACAACAGAAAAAAGTTCAGAATGTCATTTTTAAGATGGTCCCAATGAACAAAACTAAGTATATGCAGTCTGTAGAATTAATTCAGTGATTAACCAGAGTTAAAATAGTAAATCATGGGTAAATCTAAAATTAGAAATATTCACTGACCTTAGTTTACCAGTAAAAACATTGCCAGACTAAGCTTGTTAACGTTCACAAGAATCTTAATATAGAACCCCACTTTATTTTGCCTTTACTGCATTTCTGCTTGCCTAACAAAGACCCACAACAGAAACTCTGAACAACGTCCATTTCCCAGTGCCAAGACTAAGAACCCCAGATGGGTGGATAGATGGTGACACCAGTGCAGACTGGAGCCACGCCACAGCAACCACCACCTTCTCCAAAGGGCAAGGAAGAGCTTTCCTGCAGCCCAGTCACAGCTTCTGATCAAGCCACAGCTGTCGAACAGAACTGCCTGTTCTCCAGCAACGTGACCCTGCCAATCCCTCTGTGAAAGGAATGACTTTTGTTCCTTAAAGGAAAAAAAAAAAAAAAAAATCAAGCTACTGAAGGTGGGGGAAAAAAAAAAAAATGTTTCCAGAGCCCACTGAATTCAGAGGAAAGACTCCCATTTGTATCAAAACACCAAGAGGCCTCTACCACCATATGCAAACCATGCTTTTATAACACATGTAGCGTGAATGTAAGCAAAACATCTCTAGCTACAGTCAAAGATTTAACCATTTCCATTGTTCTCCTCCTATTTTAATTGTCTTCAGCAATTGAAGCATTTGCAAGAAGGAAACCATCCAAAAAAAAAAAAACTGCATTGGCAAGGTCTGCAAATGTATTTGCATATTTAGGAAGTCACAGGAAAAAATCCTTGACATTCTTTATACATTTTGGCACAAAAATCTGAATAAATTTTGATCTCAAAATCTTTTGCAGCAATAATCAGAACATATGTCACCAACTACATCACTGTCAACTTGTTGCCTGAAGACCAAAGAAAGTTAAACCCTTTGGGCAGCATTTTCAGAAGTACCCACGTTACCCCGTTCTTTACCCCACAGAATTTCAGAGGTGCTGATGGGTCACGACTCCAGTTTAAAAGATAAGTCCACAGTGAAAGGCTTAGTGGTCCATCTTACCTATTTGGTGAACTTTTATCACCACTATCAAGACAATCAGTAGGTTCCTGGTTTTAATTTGCACCAAACCCGTTCTATCTTATATCAACCACTGCATTTATGAAGACAGATGGAAAAACATTCATTAAATATTTGCAAGAGAATTCTGCCTCGTGTTGCAACCTGTCTGCTACTTATACTGTTACCAAAACTTAGTGTGGAAATTATAAAAATGCACTGATTTATTTTCCTGGAAATTTTTATTAACAAAATGCTGGTGATCAGGATCATAGAGCACAGTTGCAGTTTTAGAAAGATACTTAGAACATGAGCTCTACTCAGTGGGCAAAGCTTTTCTGCAAGAAGTGTGTTGGGTACCTGAGACCATACACAGTCTGAATTTAAAAAAAAAAACAAAAAAACAAAAACAAAACCAAAGCCCAACACAAAAGTTGGATCTGATTCTTGATGCCCAAGACTAGCACATGACTTTATTAAATGTATTTTAATCTGATATAATGTACTGCACATTTGAGCTTATTATCTATTTTAAGGTATTTCTACAAAAAACCAGCATAATCACATGCAATGACTGGCACTTCTACAACTGCAGAAAGGAAAGATAACACTGACTGGGGAAAAAAATGAATTATACAGCCTTTCTCTGGTTTCATCACACAAGTTTCATTATTGTTACACAATCTTCCATGGATTTGGCAAATTTCATAGACTACTAACAAAAAATCCTGTCTCAGAAAAGGGAACACTTACAAACTCAGAGAATGCGTAAACCTACGACTATCCCATACCTGGCCATCTCAAAACTTCTGAGTGGATGGGGCTTTTTTGTTTAGCTTTAAATTAAAACTAAAGAAATGCATATATACACTATTTCATTTAAAATATAAAAGAAATATCTAGAACTGATACTTCTAGGTATTTCTCTTTAATCACAAGCTATAAGGATTGTCACACACATGTTTAAAAAACTTAGTCTTAAGAAAAAAAGAGGGAAATTCCTTTGTGCAGAAACACGAGCTTGCAAGGGATTCTTAACATTATTGAGATTGAAAGTCAGACACTTAGAAGTTCAACTCACAAAAAATCCCAAACACCCACCACAAGAAAAATCCAAATCCACATCCCACACTAATCAAGATATTTCTTGCGAGCAGAATAGCAAGTAAACAATAGATCAGAGACGGTTATACTGGGGTTACATTAAGGGTGGCTGCTAATACCAGTATTAAACAGAAATAGCAGCCATATATTTGAACTTCAGAGTAAAAGGAGTTTAAATATCAAAGGCTTTGATTTTTCAAATCTAGAATTATTTTCTAAAGGAAGAATTATTGCAATTTGAAAAGAAAATAGGATTATCAGAATTAAAATTAGAAAAACTGGAAATGGAAAAAATATAAGTAACAGTTCCTTCCAGCAAATAGGTCTAAATCACTATGATACTTTGGTATCTTAGAATTGATGCCTACATAAATCTCAAACAAGTCTACAAATTTCTTTTCTTGCATTAGACACTAATTACTGTTTTAAAGAAATTTTCAATAAACAGAAATCCTGTATCTTTATGGTGTGTTTAGATAACCCATGTATAGGAATTTAGAACAGTAACTACTGAGCTTAAACTCAAAGCATGTCTTAATATGCATTAGTTTTCAGTTGTGGACAACAACTGAAACCAGGAAATTCTGTATTATGTCACTGCTTGTCTCACTAGCTTAGGACGATACTATCATAGCAATCCATAAATCAATTTATAAACACTGGATCAACATTCTAAATCCAATGCTACAATGTAATGCTACATTTTGTGGCCTAAAAGCCATAATCAATGTCCTTGTGCAGTTAAGGATGAAAAAAATATTAACAATCAATTAAAATTACTGCAATACTTTGTTGTTGAAGTTACAGAGCAACTGTGATAGTTTAAATGTCATAGTTGGGGGAGAAAAAAATAATAAGAGGCCTAAATTGATTGTGGTACCTGCTTTTACAACCATTTAGCTCTCTATTTCAAATGATTTTATGTAATTTTTCATCATGTTAAGTACCTGTTTCATCATCCATGTAATTGCAAGAACCTCTGAATGTTCATGCTTTAGGGAAAATGTATTGTGTTCAAAGGATAGTGCTCATTCAAGCTAATTATTTTTCAGACTAACTGACAGGGAAGAATATCCTAATTCCCATTAGCACAGTAAATTTCATCCCATCCTTTGTGGCCCTAAAGCAGGGCTGATCAATGACATGCTCTATATTACTTCCTTTGTGAAACAAGACATCTGCCCAAAGGCAAGTTTAACCTTTACACAGCTTGTTTAAGGAAATATTTTAAAGAGTTCAACTCTAAAGTCTTGCCTGTTCAAACTGAAGTGCTCCAGCAGGTAGGACAAAGAGGACTCTCCTGAAGCCTCTGAAAACAAGATCTCTGTATATTTATATTGGAAACAATATACGGTGATGCATTTTCCTGCTTCACTTGTCTGTGAGGCTTAAAAATTACAACCAGCACTGAAACCAGGCACTACCACAGTGTTAGGAAATGCTGCTGTCTCAAACTGAAGTTAAAAATGCAATTTAGAGAGCCACAGTGATCTACTGGTGAGACGGTATTTAAATTCTATCTCATATTTTACCAAATTATTCTCCAAATAAGCATATCTCCCCTCTTAGAGCAGAAAAATTATCTTTGCCCAAAAACAAGCAGACAAAAAATACTTACTATACTTACTTCCTATAGATTGTTTAAGGCTACAAATAAAAGCTGTAGCTATTTCACACTGATACATAGAAGCCTTTAAAGTGCATACTGTCTACTTATTATAATTTTATCATTGTTATTAATATTTTGTTTTCTTGATAGTTTTAAAATATACCACAAACATAGCTCGTTCTTGCAAGCAACAATTCAAAATGCTTAATATGAAAAGGTTTGAAGGATTTCTGTCTCAAACTCAGTGCTAAAAATTATGCAAAATGCCATGCTAAAAAGACAGTAAAATAAACAGTATCCCTGGCAATAAAGCCCATTTTAGACCCATTCTTACCCAAAATTGCATAGGGCAACATATTTATATTACCTTGTTAATTTCTAAAAATTCTTAAGATAGTGAATTAGTTACTCTTCATGCTATCTTCTCCTGACAGGCCAGATGGACTAGGTGCTATTTGACTGGCTTAGTGAGAATCTTAGCTTCCAAATATCTTCTAAGATTTGATTGAAATGGGACTGCTCAGATTGCATTAATTTGTAGAACAAATACACTAAAGTAATAATCTTGCTGTAGAAAATGTTAGGGTTTTTTTAAATTTCTAGCTTCACAATGCTGAGGGACACTTAGGCAGAACAACAAAGGTGAACACAAAAATGAAGATAACCAGGAAAAAAAATCCCTTAAAAAACCCTACTTTCCCTAAAAGTATGCACTTCTGCCTCCCGAGTCACTCTCACAATAGATGCAAACAAAGCAAAAAGCTGTATTTACTTTAAGCAATATGTTAATGAATTTCTCAAAGTGGAAAAGTTTTTTTCTATCACAATTTTGCCTCATCTGCTGACTTTTTAAAACCATCTTCCAGATAACACAACATGTTCTTCACAATAAAAAATAGGATCACAGAAGGTGTGAAAGCAAAAGTGATGATGATTTGTCAAGATAGTGGTTGTCATATTTTGCCTGGTATTTCTCTGACAGCCATAACAGCGGTATAAATTAATTTTCTGAGTGGAGATTTATGAATGGTGCTCTGCATTTGAAGAGTTGCAGGTACAAGTGCAGCTCCTATATCTCTTTCCTCATGAATGTCTCCTTGCCCCAGGAAGATGAAATACCAAGATTATGAAGAAAAAAAATTATGTTGATGAGATATTTAGCCACTTTATTATTTTTCTTAATATTAAATGTTACAGCTTCACCAGATTTAGAAGAAATCTTCCAGATTTACGGAGTGCCTAAAGCCTATGGCTGACTTCCTACAAGAATCCACATTGACCTGCCAGACATTCAAGAGGAAGCAATACATGATATGAAAAACCATGTCAACACCAGACAACACACTATATTAATTTCTGACCTTTATTTTATCATTCAATATAAAAACACTGCATAACTGTGATGTAAATTTTACATGTGCTCTAATCATGTGCTGTCAGTCAGGTTAAACAGACTTTCCCTCAAGGCTTGAAGTGTTCAGAAACTGAGTAATAGATTCTACAAAGTATTCCTTTCCTCTTCCTTTCACTTGCATTTTAAAAAGATAAAATACATCCTACTGAACGTATTTTAAACATTTTATACTAATACATCTCCGTCAAAAACAAACACCATTTTTATTACTAAATATTTTTTCCAGGTTTTTCAACTATGTAGGAAATATGTCTCCTTTAAGGTAGAAAAGGGGAGTGTGAAGAGCTAAAAATCAGTACATTCCTTGTCAAATACATTTGTATAAAAAGCCAAAAAACATACACACATATTTCAAATATTAGCAACATCAACTTTTCTATTATAACACTTCATACTACTTCTTAGAGAATTTTAAGAGTTTTTAGAACAGCAACTCAAGGGGTTTTTGCTAGAAAGGCATTTCTTTTACTATGATAGTAGTAAGGTAATCGAACAGGAAGCAATTACAAATAGATGTAATTACACTAAGAGAAGGATCCTGCACCCTCACACCACGTTCTCTTGAAACCCTACCAGGAAATTTTCACCTGTTTCCAAAGATATGCCCAAAATACTGTAAATAAATTATGAGGATGCATCTTGTTTTCCCTCCTGACTCCTTTCCCAGTATGAATCATAACTTAAGATAGAAAATGCAATAAAACTCCTACCTCTTTCATTAAGACTGTTTAGCACTGCCCTTTCAAGCTGTTCCTCTTCAGTGAGCCCACCAGTATAATCATAGTAGTTCCTTGGAGTTCTGTATTGATAATCTGGATAATAGCCATAATAATCTGTAAAATGAATACAAAAATCAAAAAAGTAAATTGCTGCTACTCAGTAGGCAGGTGTGAAATCAGATATTATCTTTACACTATCTTTCTTCCACATATCACTTTAATTTGGGAAAGAAAAGTAGTATTAGGGTTCTACTACTTATATAAAGCCATGAATTAATTTCTAATTTACAAAGCCAAAGTATGGCAACAGGAGAGAGAAAAAACAAAGACAGATCAAACATCTCAGTTTTTTATAATTGCTATAAGTAAGTGCCATAGAACTGTCATTAATAAGAAGTTTCACACAAATTGAAAGACAGTTTTCATCAGCTCCTTTTAACATTTAGTTGTCAATACTTGGACACCTTATTAATGTCACTAGCACAACAACAACAACACAGGCAAGTTTCAGGCTTTTTCCCCACAGTGTCCATGAGTCAATGTCATCATAAATTCAAGTAATTCTTGGACCTAGAGAAGAAAGGGAAAAGTTTCCTGCCAATTTCTGTAATCCCCTATGCAGCTCATGTCGTGCTATTGCCCAGCTCCATGTGCCCTGGAAAGAACCAGCACACCAGAGACCTCCTGCACTGTCCCAGCCACTGATGCTGCTCTGCTGCCAACCAGCAATTACTGGCCATTTGCAAAGTCTGCCGAAACCAAGCACAAACCATCACCCACCCAAACACACCGGATTTAAAACAAAAAAATTACTTGGCTAGAGAATTGAGAGAGACTCTTCCTTTTCACAACACAATCTGATCTTGCCTGAGCACAGAAAACCTATGGAGAAAAGTCCTACTTTTCTATTCCATTTTTGCATCCTCAAAATACAAAGCTTTTATGATATTTTAATTTCCAGACAGCTGAACAAGGGATTATGAACTAAAATATAGAATTGTTGCCAGTGTCTTCCAACTAATAGAAAATTATAGAGAATTTTTTCCAAATTAGAAAAGTGGAAATCTGTTTGTATGAAACAAATACAGCATGCAATTTCCTTCTATCTTCAGATTATTAGCATCAATGATAGTCATGTGTTCTCTCATTAGTTCTATCAATTCCATGAGTAACATGTGAAGGTTCTGTGATTAATAACAAGTACAGATGACAAAGTGAAGTCAAAAATTATTTTTAAACAGAAATTATTGTGTTAAAGAAAAAAAATCCAGAACCTTAAATAAAATTGGCAATATCCTCTCTTAAAAGCTTATGCAGGGAAAAGCAGGAAAAATTGAACAGAGTGATTCCACAATACTCTATAAAGGAGTATATATATTCCTCTGTATTATGCAAATTTGGCTACATATATTATATATACATGTACGTGCACACAGATCTATTACACACATAGAAAAAACATGATTCTGCCCATTTCTAAGTACTTTTTCTTTTGGAACTTACAACTGGCATCAGGAGAATTTTCAGACCCCTGCAGTGAAAACTGACTGCAGGACAGCATTTAGCTCTCCTGTCTATACCCTTTGGATGCAATCTTCATGTATTCCACTCAGCTTTGTGTTCATCTGAATGAACATTTTCTCAGCTAGAAATTTATATTCTGGAGGCTTCAAAACTGTATGCATGAAGACTGTAAAAATCCTGGTACTAAAAGCATGGAATTATCTGAAGAAAGAAAAAGGATGTATTTTAAGTTTATTAGTGTAAATTTTTCTATGTTTGATGTTTCACACTGTCATCAAGTCACAACTGCTCAGAAAGCTGCAATCTTTTATTTCACAATGAGAAACAGGTTGGTAACATTGACATGGTCAAGGTGTTCCTGTTAATCAAAATATATGTCCTAATACTTTATTCATGTCCTGCATTTAGAGAAAACCTAATTCAGCTACTAAATACTAAATATGTTAAAATTACACTTAAAACCTTTTTTCTTCTAAAGCTGTTTCCTTGTACTGTTTCCTAAAATCTGTTCTGACCATAACTTCATCTATTTTTCTATTTAAATTGATATTTAAAGCCAAATCCTAATAAATCAGCAATGCCAGAAAGTGAAAAATTAATCAATATACACATCATTAGCCTATGACACTAGAGCCAGTTTCCTTAATTCACAGATGGCCAAATTTATTACATATATCATACACCAAGCAAAAGGTTAAATCTTACATTAAGACTTCTGCAAATCAGATGAAAGACAATTACAAAGTATATGAACAAGGAATGAACATAAATATATTTTTTAACTGCAGTTATAAGTCACTTTACAGAAATTAATTTACTTAAAAAAATTAAATAGCTACATCTAAAGCAAAGCTTAGAAGACAGGATATTTCAGGTTAGCTCTCTCCATCTGCCCTTTGTCCACAACAACTCAAAGCAACAGCTTGGCTATTTTGGGGACTTCCCAAAACATGCAAAAACCTCCCAGCCTTCCTTGTTGGCAGCACACTAAAGCTTTACCCTCAGGTGCTATGTACTTCCCCATCATGGTACATATATTACATGAAATCTCTTGTATTTTTCCTACTTAGGAAGATTTGGAAGAGAAAATATCAATGGCTATTCAGAATCTGCTCCTGTTCCACAAGGGTGGTCTTTTACACCCACCCAAGCTCCAAGCAGCTGGTATTTGTGCAGTGGCTGTAACACATTATGGAGTTTAAATGTCAACTACAAATTCTTACCTTCATTAGTTATTAAGGCACTTTTTCTAACATAATTCTTTGGAGTTCCCACCCACTCTGCTATACTGGGACCAACACGGAAGATTTAGTGTCTCTGGATGTGGAATACAGAGCAAAGCAGCCCAACCAGGCCCTGGTGGGCTGAGCAGCACCTGCTGCTGGGTGAGCTTCTTTAACTGGGCTGGCACTGCCAGTCATGGAAACAGGCAGCTTCTGCTCACTCTATGTTCACATGTTATTTCACTTCACAGTATTAATTCTGTTTTATTTCTTTGCTGGCCTTTGGATCAAATGTTTTATGACTTGAGAATTGTAATAATGAAAATCCTGGATAAATACACTTCTAAGTTGGAACAAGCCTTGTTGCTGTTGGTATGAAAGTAGGCTAAGATCTTTTGTTTAGGAATTATAAAACAGCTTCAGAAATATTCAAGGGCGCAGAATTCGGCTTGTGGGAATTATTTAATGTAATAATAAAATTGGAGATAGATCGTGAAAGACAAAATCCACCAGGGAGGATAAAAGCAGTTATAACCTTGGCTCAGAGTAAGCATATCTCAATTATAAAAGACTACACAAAGTAAAAAACTCTGCTTGACTAAACATCAGAGAATAGTAAGAATGATCAAATGTATGAAACAGTTTTCTTACAAGCAACCATACATACTCCAACTTTCCAGCTGGAGAGAAAAGATGACCATTCTGAGTGTAGGACTTAAGTCTATAAAACTGCAAAGATGAAGAAAGTACATAAAGAACACAGGTTTAGTTTCCCTTCCCAAAGAAGAATTAATGTGCTTCAAATGAAATTAACAGTTAGAAAGTTCAAAACAAACAAAAGTGACAGATTCTACACCAGAAAATAAACTGTGAAATTCTTCCTCGCTGATGCTGTAGGTGTTAAAAGCGTTCATGGTGATTCAAAGAGCTTTTGAGAAATGGATGGAAGAAGAATCTACCATGGGCTATTAAAGACAAAATTCCCCCATAAAACTTCCTGCTGAGAACATCTTTAAGCTACAAGCCACTGCACACTGGCAGATATTTGAGAGACTTATGTCTATGTATTTATCCTGTTCTTACAGCAGATGCCTAGGAAAGAGCATAAATCCCTGCAGGAGATTCAGATATGCCAGACTACACATACATCCTTAGCTAGGATCCAACACACAGCCCTTCTCACAACCAACTCCAATTCTGCCCTCACAGACAAGGCCTCCTCCTATTATTTCTGTACACTCTAAGTAAAATGGCTCAATGTTCTGCATGAGAAGTGAATCAAATGTGAGCATGCCAGAATTCAACTATCCATCTATAAACTGTGAAGCCTAAATTTATCTTGGTGTGGAGCAGGCTTTTAGCACTTAAATTACTTCATTTACAAAAAGTGTTTAAAGGAAGAAGTTCCTTGTTGGAAGGGAAAAAAAGTCCTAGAATGGAACAGATAAATTTGCCAGAGAAGGGTAGATTTACCAAGATCCAAAGGCTGCCATCAGACACAATTTTCCCACTGCTATACCTTCTGCAAAAGGGATGGTGTTTCCCTGAGGTAGCATTTTAGGAAGTCATGACCTTACTTTGAAGCTTAAGCCTTTTGTACAAAATACATCCACATGCATTTCTCTAAATAGGAAAGGTGAAACATGCCCAGAGAAGTAATACAATTGCAGCAAGTATACATATGTGTAGAGTATTTCATATACTATATATGTTCCATTTAACTAGCTCCTCTACAGGTTTTCTATCGTTAGCAAAAATTATTTTTAAAGCGAGAGTAAGTTTTTAGTTAAGTGGATGAGAGCACTTACCCGAATAGTAGTCCCTTGGCCTGCCAGGGTCACTGAAGAAAGAAATGCCACCTAAATAAAAGAATAATGCATGCACTGTTAGAATAAGATGATCATATTGTCTTTCTTTACAGAATAAACCAATCAAATTTAAAGTACTCTCTCTTTCAGAGTGTCTCATAAGATACAAACAAGAAATCATAACAGATTTTTTTTTGCATCAGTGAGAGAATACACTATTGCAAGCTTGTATATTAGTCCAGATTTTATAGCAGTGTGCCATGTTTAATCAACATATCTGTGTAGACTAGAGAAGTGCAAATCAACCTGTAATGTTCTCTCTAGAACACATAATGAACTTTTGCAACGAGAGTGTTCACTGGTAATAATGGGTTTATGCACAAAACTGAGGACTGGAGCAACACTGCATTATTTCTGCTCTGCTACAGTTGAGACAACAATAACCTGTGTACTGGAACACTCCTTCCTGCATGTCTCAGTCACACAGCAACACTCACAGCAGCAGGGTCTATATAGCATGTTTCACTGCCAGTACCATGGGTTTTATCACAGAATCCCAGAGTAATTCCATTTGAAAGGGACCTTAGAAGGTCCCTAGACCCACTCCAAACGAGAGCCGGGTCAGTGAGGAGACTGGACCAGGTTACTCAGGGCTTTATCCGGGCAAGTCTTGAAACAGCCAAGGATGGAGCCTGCTGAGCCTCCCTGCGCAGCTGATCTGATGCCAACTGTTCAATAGTCATCAGATAGTTGCCCCATCCCTCGGCAACATGCAACATTAACCTTTAATTCATGTCACACTTGACGTCTGTTCAGTCCAGCGTGGCAGGAAATCTGATGCTTCAGTCTCCTTTTGTTCCCCTTAAAACTGCTAAACATCCCTGAATGACAGGCTGTAACCCCAAACTGCAATAAACCCTCCTGTGAGGAGCACACATTTGAACAAAGCATTTCCCACTCTACAGACACCATATCCATGCTCTGTTTGATGGCAGTCATGAATAAAGTACTCAACTTATCAAGTAATCAACACATAAAAAGCCAAATACTCTGACAACCAACCCCAGCCCAGCCGTTGTGACAGGGCTTAGACTTCCAGCTGAAACACCGAAATTTATCAGAGTACTTATGTAAACGTTTGCAAGGGTTGCATTTAAAAAAATTTTGAGACTAAAGATGTCTAAAGATATAATTTTTTAAAAAACAACTATTGCTACAATAAGAAAAGCTGCAATAACACTTTGTTGGAAAGCTTGAGAACTGCAGTAACAATTTCTCAAGCGTTCCACCACCTTTTTCAAACTGTAGGGACTCCCATCAGAATGGACACAGCAGCAGACACCAAGAAGGAAGCATTTTGTGTCCCGGCATATTTTTACAGCTCCACCACACTTCATTTGAAGTGAAATTTTCATTGACATCCTACGTGAAAAATTTTACTCTAAACAAATATTTTAAAAGAAGGGTAAAAGGTATTTCTGTAAGTAAAAACACACAAAAGTCACATTTACTGGTTCTTTTCATCCATTTTTAAGGAAAAAAAGTTGATTTTCTTTTTTTCTTTTGCATTCACCTCAAATAATGAGCATATCTTTAACTGTCTAAAAACCTGCAGGAATGGCCTGAATCTCTATATGCAAGACTTCTTGAATTTTAAAAATAAAAGTGTTTCTTATGCAGATTTTGTAAATTCAGAAAAATTATATACCTGCACAGGCTTTCATAATCTTTTTCAGAGGTCCCATAGTGTACATCAATCCAACAAGAATCCCTGCTAGATGCCCAGCAAAAGAAGTCCTACAAAATAGAAAAATCTTGTGAGTAATGAAGACTTCTTTTGCAAGGATACCAAAGGAAGAGTGCAGAATTTGTTGTAAGCAGGAAAGGCCCTGAGTGAGACCAAGCACAGAGAAATTCCTTGCCTGCAAGGACATATGCCAATTTTTCTTTCTTCATAGCTACCTTAAAATTGGTAGGGATATTTAGATATAGGAAAGTAATTGGAATACAGAAAACTAATTAGAGAGATCATTATAATAGCTTGTTTAAAGGTCAGAATACTCTTTCCCTAAAGGCATTTAAAGACTTATCAAGGTAGTAAACTAGTTTCAAGCTTTAAAAGAGTAACTCCACAGACTTACATTGAAATGTCTCAGTAGGACCCACCAAAACCATTTACAGCTTTGAGTCAAAGCACAAACACAGAACCTCCTACTGCACTATCAATACAATCCTACAGTTAGTCTGAGGTTAGCCTGAATGCAGAGCCACTGCAATCTTTGTAATACAGTGCCTTCAAATTTAAAAGAAGAACTGCAATGTTGAGAACCAATTCTTCTCTATGCATACCAACAATTTCTTTAAAAATTATCACTACCACGTACATACAGACTGAAAATGCTCTGGAGTCTTTTGAGAAATCAGCATACAAACATATGTTTACAGTAAATAAGGAGACTTGCTCCAATTATTGCCATGACTATGGGATACTCTATAAATTTATAAATCAATTTTCAGCATTCAAATTAAGAGTCAAACTCTTCAGTTTAACCAGGCTTAAACACTAGTTTCAAATTTTTAACCTCTACTATGTAGTTAGAGAAGCCAATACACTACATTTCCTACTATATGCAATTATAAATAACTCTTTTATACTAGTTTTCCAAAAATTCAAGTAATATGAGCTTTTTTGCCTTTCTGAAGTAGAAATGAAATCCCTGCTTAATGTAAAAAATGGATTTAAACGTTACACTTTTTCCATTCTGATCAGAAATCTAAAGGAGTTACACAGATGAGGGTATGTGTACTCAAGGGGTCACAAGTAAAAGGATACAGGGAGATGCACATGTCACTAGAGGGAGGTAAAGATCAAATCTAAATTCACTCCTTTGCCACCTACTTAACCACAAACTTCTATTCTGCTCTGTAGAGCTGTGGTTCTCTCCCATAAGTAACCAACATTTTCTGCAAGAGTAACATGTAAATGTTGATTTTCCAAATTTATGAAAAATGCCTGCCTGACTTGGAAAATGTCTGTTCTCAAAAAAATAAAAATCATCTACTGTAGAAATCACCAACATGATATGGATTTACTTAAGATACCACATGCCCAATTCTGGAAGAGACACAGATTAAACATTAAGTAACTTTTCACAAATCTATTCTTCCATCAAACAAATAATCCCAAGAACTGCTATGCAAAGGCTACATCTCAATAGCCTTCCTTTATGGAAGGTGAATAATAGAAGGGTATTGCATGCATTTTAAAATTTCCCCAAAACAAAAACATTAAAGGAAAGGAAGATAATTAGATGCCAGTAAACCCTTAAATCCTCTCCTAGCACACAGATCCAAGTTTCAATAGCCTCAATATTACTTTTGGATCTTCCATTGGTTATGGATTCTCAGGTGATCCTGACAGACTACTCCAGTAAGGCAGGTCCACATTTATTGCATGGGTTTTTGACTGGACAGAATTCTGCTCCAATTACTGACCTCTTACCTATCCAAAATTAAATTATGCAACTTGGTCTACAAAGGGACACCATTTAAAGAGACATTCCATATCCTGTGACTTGTCTTGAGCATGCAGATGAGCATGCAAGAGCAATGCTATGAAAGTGACAATTGTTATGGTTCATTTCAAGGCAGTTGTCAGTTACTAATTAAACATGTCGTGTTCTAGGACATGAATTTCTGGAGATTTCGGCTTGTTTTCTATGGCCCCCATTATCATTTAAGTGCCATGAAATTCTTCTGTGTAGAGGACACTGCAGAGGTTTAGACAAGGCAGCAGTCTAAGCTTCCATAAAATTATGAAACAGGTTTTAACATTATTTCTGAACTTTCTACGTACTCTCTACCCCAAACACATTTCTGCAATAATGCAGCTGAAAAACAACAGGACCCAACTTCTGAAACCGTGTTTTACCTGTACCATAAACAGTATGATATTCTTATGGTTTGATTTCATACATAGTGGTCTTCTGTCACTCTTTTATAATAAAATAAACAGTAGTATTCAATATATCAACGATAAAAACTATGTTTCTGGAACACAAGAGTTTATATTTTTCAGAAGAATGTTTTTAGTGCACTGAAAACTTTGGGTTTATACTTGTAGCAATGCCATGCAGTGACCTCTCAGCTTACAAATAAAATTTCATTTCGAAGAGAGCACTCTGCAGGTCTTCTCTCTTTTATCCTGGGATTCCTCACTTCAGTCAATTGGGCAGCAAGGCATAAAGCAAGAAAATCAGTGTTTAACCTCAGTCAAATTTGAATCTTTCCTAAACCTTCTGGTTTAGGAAATGTTCTATGTGCTATATCATAGTAACTGACAAGGACTGTGTCAGTATCATTGCATTCTTTTGTCTTTTTTTTTAATCTTTCTGAAAAGTGGGAAACTGAATATAAACTGATTTGTAGGTTTTGTGTCTGTAATTTACATATATTCTTCAATATGATTCACAGTTATAAAGTATTATACAGGAAAATTACTGATTTGCAAGTAGAGGTACAAAAATCAAGTGCCAAAGGAGAGGAAAGTCCTGTTCTTACGGAGGTCAGTGGTGGATGAACTGTGCTGGCAGAGCACACAGGAAAACAAAGGGAGATGATCACCAAAACTGCAAGACAGTGACACTGCATAAAATTTGTGGAACACCAGACAGTAGTTTTACCATAACTCAGAGGAGTGACTAAACCAGACAGAACAGAGCAAGATGGAAATGGCAGGCAAACAGTGGAATGCTGTTTTGCTAATGAAGGCCTTATAGCCCAAACACCCCACTTGGGTATCACCTAACAGTACTTCATGACGCACCTCAAACTACTTCAGAGAGCCCAAATGTCTTCTGCTAACTTTGAAATATTCAATGCACTTACCCTGGGGCGATGAAATGAATAGCCACCAACTCCACCCAACACGCGTATTTACTGGATATCCGCAATCCAAGGACAGTACTGACTCTTCCTGGGTTGTAATGGTTATTAAGAACTTTCAAAGCAAACAAGACTCCTGCAAACAAAAAGAAATCACATGAAGAGAGAAGTATTTGTGCACAAATAATAAAAGAAATGCAAACAAATTTAGCTAAGGAGCTTGAAGTACCATGCAGTTCCACAGCACCACGAAGCATTTTGTTGCATGCCAGAACAATGATTCTAAGCTGGTTTTCAGTGATACTTTTCAGTGACTTAAAAAAAAAATACAAAAATGATGTATTTGTATAACAGCCAACTCTAAGTAGGTTCTTAATATGCCTGCTCACTGTAGTTATTCAGGTATTCAAAACAATACAAATGTAATTTTAAAATGGAAGTTCCAGTTGAAATAATTGACACAATTAGCAAACTCAAAAAAATGTTCTGTGAGTTGAGAAAAGCCACTACCGAAAACAAGACAGATACGTGTGAAGCTCAACAGTAGGCTCAGATTCTAAATTAATGGAAAATCATCTTACACATACTCCAGAATCACTTGTTTCTGAAAAAAAAGTAGATAAATCACCTTTAATCACAGTAAATAATCATTCATTTCTAATTGACTGCAACTGTTCTATCACATAAGCAACAGCTGATACAATGGAATGAATTCAGAGAACTTATTTTAAGTTAGAAGTGTTTGTGAAACAACTCCTCTCAAGAGAAAGCTGACTGGTCTGAAAAAAAACCCTGAAAAATCAGCAAGTAAAAGTTTTGACATGGACACATTGACACTGGCATAAGCAGCCAAGGCCAAACCCCTCAGGGAAGGGGTTTGCACTGGGGCCCCTACAGCCACCACAGAGACAGATCCTAAACCTGGGCATGTCTCCTTACCCAAGGGCAGGTGACCAGAGAAGTTCCCATTGGAATACCTCATGAAACCCTCAGAGGTGTTGAAGCACCTTAGAATTTGAACAGGAGGACTTGCCTTCTAAGGCCAGATCCCAATGACAGCAAAAAAAGCAGTGTTACTTCTCCACTGCGTACTTTTTTAAAGAGATATTCATTGACTCATTCTCCTAAACTGTGATCTCCTAAAAGACCAGAGAAGACAGTTACTGGGAGGAATCTGACCAAAATCAGGTGCTTGGATGTTTCTAGCAGAAGCAAATACAAGGGGATTCTTTCTAGAGACAGGCATGAATACTTCATAATTTGAAAATAAAAATATTAAACAGAGAGGCTTTTCTAGAAGCCACCTAATGAGCATTATTGACATCAAAAATGAAAAGCCTGACTTCAATCCATTAGTGATATTAACTAGAAAACATAATTCTACCAGGATGAACACAGTTTCCATGCTCTCAGGTAAAGTCACTGTCAGTCTCAAGAACATGAACTGAATTACATGATGTTCATACCCAGAGCACATGGCTTTAAATGAAAAAATAGGAAAGCTTTACTGACATGAAAATCATACATATATGTGGAGGTACACATATTCATTTGCTTCAATTAACAATTATTGTTATATAGCACCTAAAATATTAATTTTACATACAGAAATTGGATCAACTTCGTGTCTTACCTGAAAAACCTACACCACAACTCATTCCATAGGAGGGATCATCCAGAATTTCCACAAGCAGGAATTCCAGCAGTACATAAACAACTCCAATCAGCACTGAAAATACTGCAATTATGTAGGCAAACCATACGCTCTTAAGCTTTTTCTCCAGCATTATCCCCTTCCAAAGCATGGAAATCATGTTATAATACAAATGCCAGTCATCTGCATGGTGGAAAGGAGAAAGCAGCAAACGCTGCCAGTTCTTTTTGTAGATGGCTTCATTTACACTGATACACACTTCAGACAGCGTCCTCACAGGATTCAGAAAGAGAAAAATATTCAGTGCAATTACCCCAAGGGTAACAGGAGGAATGTTCTGGAGCCCAATTTGAGAAATCTGATAAAGCAGCAAAAGCAGTCCAGCATTGACTCTTCCCTGCCTTCGTTGCATTGTTGCTTCTTATTCAAAGAAACGTGAAGATGATTCCAATTCCTAGTCTTTTGTTCAATTTCAAAACCAAGCAACTTTTGGAAATTCTGAAAGAAAAAAGGTAAGATGTTATACACATATAGGGGTGTTTTCAAGCTCATCACTGCCATTACTTTTTGAACACACAAATTCAGCAAGGTAATCAGATGAGAACTCTTTTTTATATCAAAAGAAAAACTTAAGCAAGAATAAAAATCAGAATTTTTAAACTGATATGAAACCCAAATAAAAGATTTATACAGATAATCCAGACAAGCATTGTTGAAAAAAAGCAGTCTGCAACCTCATGTTTACATCCCAAGACAGGCTTGACTTGATCTATAAAATACCTTTCTAGATATGTTCTCATTAATGTCCTGATCCACTCAGAATTATTAAAATTTGAGGAAGGAGTGCAGTTAAAAATTCTTATCTAGAGTCATCATTTCCAGGCTTCCTATCTTTGCTACATTTTTTTTTTCCATGATGTTTCTCCAACTTTTACAAATATTCAAAACAAGCTGAGCATGAAAATTAAAAGTTAGAATATTGAAAAGTAACAGGGACATGGCTAAGGACTCCTAAATGTAAGCTTTGAAAAGTGTTACTACTTTCCTAGGGATTAAAATAAAAAGCTTAGTTTAAAAAGTATGTGAAGAAGAAAACTGTAGGAGGAAATTTTATACACAAGCAGCACATAAAATTTCCAGAGTTTTAGCAAAATTTTCATCTCTACCTTATTTACAGCAGAAGAAGCAGGGGATTAAAAAGGGCTATACAAGTAGCAGATCCGGCCAGGATAGAGCTCCTGTGACACGAAGTGACAAGAGAGGAGGGAGGAAGCTGCACTGGAGAACACAGCACAAGGTGATGCAGAATTTCCAGAGTGGAACCACCTGTGGAAGAGACACAGGATTTCAAGTTGGTTCCAAGGATTTACCCAACTTGGCCAGTCCTATTTTCAGTTCTGAAAACCCTGAGGTGGCACAACAACCCAGTCACTCCTCACCTCCAGGATGCCACTCTTCACAGAACTATTGCAGACACAATACATTATTCCACATGTAAATATCAGTTACGTGAAACCAGCAAAATACAGTTACTCTTCAAAACTTTGCTACCAGATCTCAAATGAAACTTCCTGAAATAGCTAGATATACACAAAATTCTCACCTCAACACCCTGTTAACCTTTTTTCCTACATGAAAAAATAAAGTTGTTAATATACTAATTTTAATATACTAATTTTAGTTAAAATTCTTTCCGATTCATCATATCATTTTCATTAGATAAACAAGCAACAACCTAATTCTTCTAGAGGACAGTAGAAAAAAAATACACCTTGATAAAGGACAACTCAAGATGCAAAATTTAACCTTCCACATCATGCCTGTTAGGATTTACTGTTTCACATTTCTACAGCCCACTGGTACGCCTGCAAACACTTTACTAAACATGTTTACTCCGGTATTCAGAGCATCATTAATTTGATTGGGTTGCACCACACAAAGTGAGTGAGCACATGGAAAAGAAGGAATGCACCTCTGAATGATGTTATCCTGAAACAGCAAAAGGACCTGCACCTGAGCCCTGCACAGGGTTGAATAGCCAAGACAACCAGCTGGGGGGCAGCCTCCCACCTCTGCTGAGATTTAACTGAGAGGAGCACATACTTCCATGCTAGTTCACACCTGTAATTAATTAATGCCACTTCTTATATTAACCATCCTGGTCTCTGCATTTCTCTTTAAATTATATTTGTGGTTATTACAGCAATCTAGGAAAAGAAAAAAAGCAACCAACCTGATTGGGTTTCGTATCCTCAAAACAACTGTAGTAAACCAGAATGCAAGTAAAACGCATTTGCTAAATTACAAAGAAAGTCACAGCATTTTTTCCCATGGTCTTAGCTTAGAGGTGCTACATAATATCCAAGCCTTGTCTGAAACAAGAGTGGAAACAGCAGGAAGGCACTTTATACCAGGCCTCTTGAACACAAAACTAATGACAATGGTGCCTTCAAACACCAGCTTCTAATCCTCACCATATAACTGCAGAGACCACAGCTGTTGCACTCACAAAGTTCAAATGAGCCAACCAGTTAAAGTGTAAATTGACCGTGGCAGACAACTGACACTACCAGCCTTGGAGTTAAAGTCGACATTACCAAAAAAATACTTAGTTAATCAAAAGTTTAACCAATGCCATTCTCTTTCTCCACATTATATATCAGGTACACTGACATCCCCAAACTCATATTCACCTGCCCAGACCTCTGACTTTTCTTGTACCACTGACACAGCTACTTTTCTTCTATCACAAAGCAGTCAACATAAAAACTGTTAAAATTTAAAAGTCAACATCATTTAAACACAAATTATGTGAAAACCTCAAAATCTTGCCATACCACATTGTTCAAATTGCCAATACTACAGTAGTATGTCTTAAAGTCTTCATTCCACCTTTTGATACTCTTAAATTTCCAGTTTAAATACTTTTAACATACATGCACCTAAGAAAATAAACCCTCATCCAGCACATATCCATACAATAATCATGCAACATGACTGGGACTGGTTCACACCATTACTGCAGTGCTACATTAAAAATCATTCCCATTACTGGCAGCAATCAAAAATATCAGCCAAGACACATTATGTGCTTGATTGTAAGGGGAAAAGATACAAGAAAGAAAACAGTAGGTATTTGAGAGCTTTCTGGAATGCAACTCCCTTAAAATATATAGAGCTTTCAACTGTTTGAACATTCCTTGTCAGCCTCTACTCTGTTTATTAAAAGTCTAATAAGGCTTGAAACAATGAAGCACTCTTTCCTTTTTCTTTTTTTGAAAACATGCCACCCACTTCAAAATGTACAAATTTCCAGAATAGACTTGAAATGGTCATTTGTCTTGCATCCAGGCTGCCACGTGTCTGCATTTTTGTCACCTACTCAAGATAAATGTCTGAACTAAGCATTCTTGGAATTTGTTTGTTTGTTTTGTACTAACCAAGAGTAAAGCATTTAAACTTTTATTTTTGCTGTGACAACCTCCCTCTCTCACTTGGCAACCACGAAATATTATGACTTCATATCGTTGAAAAATCAGGTAATAAAGTAAATATTTTAGTAAATACCAGTTAAAATGAAATGTTATGCTGTGTTTTCCTATAGCTGTGATTTGAATGTAGAAGAAAATAATCTCCCTCTACCCTTGGCTCCCCCCAAAATGGATAGAAATAGCCTGAAATTTTGATTTATGTTTGTATGAAACCCAGTACGCTCCAGAAAAAAAAATTAAGCATTCTGCCTCTGTGTCCATATTAGTAAAAAACACTCAAAACACATAAAGGGGGAATATCAGATCCTGAGCGCAGACCATTTCACACAACAGATAAGCCTCAACAAGCCCACACCACTTGTCTGTAAAAACACAGTCTCAGGGTACAAAGGTAGAGACAGAAAGTGTTTTTAGAACAAAACAGGGGCCCTACAAAGGACTAACACATTTTACTACGTCCCTCAAACTTTGGAAGGCAGTGAGGAAAAGGCACAACAGAAAGAAAAAACAACACAAGAAAACAACCTAAAAATTTGAAACATAATGAATCATTCTGTTTATATTTAATATGTATGCAAAGAGAAGGTCAGCCGCAAGCTGCCAGCTACAATAAGCTTTGAAACATACAGTCAATTACATAGTGCAAAACAAAGACAAAGTTCTGAGTTCATTATAAAATTAATTACTTCATAAAGAATGACTTCTGGATTCATCAAGTGTGCCTTTAAAAAGCACAACATGCTTTCATTCACAAAGGAATACTGAATGGTGAACTGAAAAGACAATATTTGAGAATTTGGTGGGAGAAGTCACACATCTTTAATACAAATGTTTTAAACCAATTTAAGTTAGTAACTACCTTGTTGAAAGGAAACAATACCAAATTAAATATCAACATAAAATGACTACATCTCAGTCTTTTTATTATGCAACACTATAAACTTCTTTCAAAGTTCTCTGTGAGAATAGGGAAGTTCTTCTGCCTCTTATGTCTGCTTCAGCATTAAAATGGAAAATCTTTTGTAGTCCTTTAATCCCCTTAAGTACTACTAAAACGAAGTCCTTAACAAAATAAGCTTTTAAGCTAACAACTTCAATTTAAAACTGAAAATTGTGTTCTGAAGGGTGTGACAATTACTACTCACAATAATATATACACATTAAACAATGCATGCCAAGAATAATTTTGGACACCTTATCCCAAAATAAATGAGACAGCTTTCAGAGGAAAGAACCCAGAGACTAGGGCAAATCTCATACTCTGCCGCACATCTTAAGTCTGAAATCTGAGACACTCAGCATTTAGCTTTTTTAATTGCCTCATTAGTTTGACTGCTGCTATTTAATCTAAAAGTAAAAATACTTTTGGGCTGCAACCTGTCCATCCTGCAGTAAAAAAAAAAAGTTATTCAACTTGTTGCATTATCATTATCAACCCGCAATATCACTGGAAACTCTGACAATTTTGAACTCATGTTCTCATTCATAAAAGAGAAATAAAACTGTTTTATAAAATCTTTTAAAATATAATTAGCCTTACTATATCAATCTAAACATCAGAACAACTATCCACCTTTTTTTAAGGCCTATTGTTGTAAATACCAGTTGCATTCTGTCATCATTTGAAACTACCAGCAATCTCTAAAATGTGCTTAAATAACTATATTTTCACTATCTGCCTTCATTTCCTACATGGCAGCCACTTCTAATTCAAAGCCTTCAAATTATTCACTTGGCTACACTGAAGTCATGGCAAGCAACATTTCCTTACACCATGCCAGGACACAGCACGTGGAACCAAGGAGCTTCCCCAGGGAAGAAGCTCTCAGGAAGGTATAAACCTGCAAGTTTTAATTCTAGAGAGGTCACTCTGACTGTCCAAGCAGTCCTTTGGTTCTCGGGGGCTACTCCACCAACATGTACAGCCAAAACCAGCTGCCAGACCTTCCCTCAGAGACAGCAAAATCATCTAGGCATGGACTGTAAGACTTATTCTGGAAATTACTTTATGCATTTCAGACCCTCATGCCAATACAACGCATTACAGCAAATGTGGGTGTTAGGCAGCAGCCAGAACACAAACAAGACCTGTATC
>JAWWMP010000011.1:16129488-16156700 GCA_035047865.1 Dendrocincla tyrannina
CCCTCAGAGACAGCAAAATCATCTAGGCATGGACTGTAAGACTTATTCTGGAAATTACTTTATGCATTTCAGACCCTAGCTTGACCCTCATGCCAATACAACGCATTACAGCAAATGTGGGTGTTAGGCAGCAGCCAGAACACAAACAAGACCTGTATCCCAAGTTGCAAAAAGAAAAATAAATCACCGAAGCTTAAAAAGGCCAAACCAATATCCTACAGTAGCAACATGAGAAATATTATTTGATGTGATAAACTCTTCAAAACAACAATTACTGAAAACTTCTCTATATTGTGATACAGGAAATTATTGAAAATATACTCATTATGTGACTAATCTACCATTAATTTCATTCCTTCCTGATCTTTCAGTTTCCTTGCAGCCTCCCTCATAACAGATGCTAATTAGTAACTACCTCTCAAAACACTAGGATACATCTTTACTAATTAAAGTTAGAGAAGTAAAATAATCATAAATATTTATATCTCTGTACTGGTGAAGATGAGGGAATATTACAGTTTAAGAAAAAAACAATATCTCAGACCAACAGTGAACTTCAGACCAGGCCAGAGTTAGAATAGCCTAATCTTCACAGATGTTTAGCCCTACTTTAATTAGGGACAGGGATGTGGCTTTCAGGTGGATATTTTGTTTTACTTGATTGCAATAGTTACCCTTGTGTAATCCTGAAACTGGGTAATCATCCTAGAAGAGCATCCTGCTTTATCGCAAAAATTTTGTAATAGAATTAAAAATGAACCCACAAATGATTGCCTGACTCCACTTCAGACGTGTGAAGCACAACGGCTCTTAAAAGTTCAGAATTCCTTAATTTGTGTTGCACTGAGGGAAAACGCCTGCAGTTTGTAGGAGAAAGGAAGGACAGAAAACTTACTTTCTAAAGAAATCTGTGTTAAATAACATTAGTTAAATATCCAAACAATTCAGAAACACACACCTCCTAGTATTAGTGTTATTCTACTCTTGCCAATACCTCGTATCTATTTCAATCAATAAAATGCAGTTCCTGGAAGAACATCTTGGTGCTATTTCAGGAAAACCAAACCAGCTCAGATATTGCTAACTACATTTTACAAACACCAGAATTACTGAAACTCAGTGTTTGGATAGGTATAAGAAAGTTTACCAAGTATAACTCAGGTACATTTAGCATTGCCTTTATGTATATACAGGTGGAAACCATGTGCAGGTTTGTTGGTTTTTTTGTTTATCATTTTGTCAAAGACAAGGCTATAGTTCTGGTTAGGTGTTACTTTTTTTATGTGAGCTATTTAGAGCATAAGTTAAAAAAAGTTGTTGCAGGAAGAGGGAAGCAATAACAACGTGTAAAAGAGGCTAGAGCTGTCAGGAGCTGGGGAGGGTGTTTGTGCAACAGCGCCCGGCTCGGAGCGGGAACTGCGGCTTCCCGACACTCGGCCCTGCACCAAGGGGTGTGTGCGTGTGTCCCCCTCCCTCTGTGTCTGTGTGTGCCAGTGTGTCCCCCTCCCTCTGTGTCTGTGTGTGCGTGTGTCCCTCTCTGACTGCAGCGCTAAGGGCGGCCAACCCTGCAGTTCGAGGTGCCTGCGCCCCTCCCGACACCCGCTCTGCTCTCCCTCCCGCAGCTGCCCGGGGGCCGGGCCGGGCCCGCCCGCGGAGCGCCCGGCTGAGGGGCCGGCCCTGCCCAGCGCCGGCAGCTCCCGCCGTGGGGGGTACTCGGGCCGCTCGCTGGCGGCAGGGGAGGAAGCAGGGAAGGAGGAAAGGAAAGAGGGAGGGAAGGAAGGAGGGGAGGACAGGCCGTGCGGCCCCCCCCGGCCCGCACTCACGGTCTCCGCCGGCACCGCCCGCGCCCCACGTGACCCGCGGGCGGGCCGAGGGCTCTGCCGGCCCCCCCCTTACCCGGGCCCGGCTGAACCGCGGCCTGATAACCGGGGCCTCTCCACCAGAGACACCTGGGGAGGGGCCGAGCGCCCCGGAGGGAGGGCCTGAGTGGTGCTCGCTGTAGCAGACCCGTGGGAAGGTCGGTCAGGGCGCTGCCGAAACGCTGATCGGGTTCCCCCTGAAGGCGTCTCGGTGCGCGTGCAAGGCAGCAACTGGTTCTGTGAGTTTCATAGTCTAGAGGCTCGTTTGTTTGCTTGTTTTCTTTCCCAGGCATTACAAGCAATTAGATGAACACATCAGGTTCATCTAATAAAAATGAAAATACCTCAATACAAATGAAAATGAGATCACTGAGTCCATCCTATGGCCCAGCACCACCAGGTCGTCCAGGCCATGGCACAGAGTGCCACGTCCAGTCTGTCCTTAAACACCTCCCCCACCTCCCTGGGCAGCCCGTGCCAATGTCTGATCACCCTTTCTGGGAGGAATTTCTTCCTAATGCCCAACCTAAACCTCCCCTGGCACAGCCTAAGACTCTGTGAGCTGCACTCATGTGGAGCGCTAGTCACTGTATTGTTCCCCAAATTTGACACACATACCCAGACTGCAAGTTTAGTTATTAATATTCACTAGGGAATACACTGAGAAAATCATAAATGCCTAAAATAATTGGTTATCATAGAACTGCTGGCATGCTGATGGTGACTAGAAAGGAATCATGCAAACCCCATAGCCAAGCCTACATATAAATGGCCCTATTTTTCTGTCATTTATGTGGCACTTAGGTTTCATAGAACATTTTGGCAACTCTTACAAGTGTGTCATAGAATTTATAAGAAAATTGCATTCTGCCCTTCCAAAAACAGCACACAGCTCAGCAGACTGGCAGGCAGGGAAGGGGCTGAATTCCTAGAAATAGGGTGGAGATCAAGTTAAAGGAGCAGGCTTTGCCAAAACAAGCAACTTCAGCATAGTTCTCGCTTCCAAGAACAAACAGAAGCCAAAAGAGGAGGGCAGACTTGGTGTGTGCCACCATTTAGACATGTTATCTTAAGCTCCTTAGTTTTGGCACATTTAGATCTGTTACCTCAATTAACGCTAATCATAATAATTCATAGAAATCACAGGATGTGGGAGTTAAAAATGCCTAAACTGATAGATTTTCTATCATATACAAGGTTTGCTACAATTGGCACTGTTTTCTATAATAGCATACTCCATGCAGTCATAATTCCAGTCCATAATTCTTAAAGTTGCAGTATTTATTGCCTGAGTACAGTTCCAGATCCTATTACTGGATGTGCAAGACCTCAGGTTGTGGTTCTCATCTGGGACCTAGAAGATCCTAGTTCACTTCCTGCATCAGCCTGAGAAACCATGTATTAATATTCGCTCTTTTCAGGTCCTTATTTATACAGCAGGGATAATAAAAGTCACAGGAACAATGAGAGGCTAAGTAAATGAATCGTGTTCTGATGCTATAATTAATGGGCCACATACGTAGCTAGATTTTTTTTAAAAAGCAAACACTGTTCTTGTACTTTTTACCCATATGGGGGATTTTATACCTATTAAGCTCTTCATATTTGGTGTTTTTTCTCTTGTTCTACAAAAAACCACCAGATCTTCTGAGTTATTTTATACTTACATAAATAGTTGGCTATAAGAAAAAAAGAAACACCTGCTGCTCTCTTTCTTTAATCTTCTGCCACTGTTCACCTAATGGATTTCTTTTGCCTCTTAGTCTAAACATTAATTTTTCTTACAATAAAATTGAATAAAATGAGAACTTCTGTTCACAAACTACAACTTTTTTTGTGGAAAAATTCAGACGTTGACATACATGTCCCACATGTGCTAATTCTCAGCTTTCCTCAACATGAAAGAGATTCTTGAGCAAGAATAGCTGAAGGGCTGACACATAAAAGGTTGGTTGAATTCATGTAAGACAATATCCCTTTCCATTTAAGAAACTATTAACAGTATAAGTTATGTTTCCTGGGTATGTCTGGTCTGATTAGAAAGAGAATTCAATACTTGCAAAGAAAATAAAGAGGAAAAAAGCAAAACCATCATTTTCCTAACGTGTTCACTCAGTACAGGAGTGACGCATACGGTGAGAACTGCTTACGCCTTACTGCTAACTATATAATCCATGTAAATATTTATCATACAGCTATTATCAGTGTAAACATACAGCTTAGTCATATGTTGACGCATAATGAAAAAGTGACATTGAGATCTTTGCTTCATAGCACAAGGTTTAAACATGTTTTAGGAGCAGTAGGGCAGATCTTGGAATACTCATTTTTTTGGAGACTTTTACTGAGGCTTTTCAACATGCAACAATTGGGAAGGAACATCCTGCTGTGAATGCATGGATGCAAATTAAATCCATATCTGAAGGATATTTTTTTAATTAATGCTGGGAATCTGATAGCAGCATATTTGAAACACTGTTTATGTTAATCTTGAAGGAACTAGTTAGGACTAGCCTGTAAATGTAAGAAGAATGTCAAAATGTAGTTATGGTAAAGGAACTGTGACTTTCCTAGACTGTCAGTATGTGACAGTGTTTACAAAGAGTAGAAGAGAGAAGCAGTAACCTAGAATTTGATACACAGACTATTATGTGTCTGTTAGAAAAGTAACAAAATACAGATGATTAAAGGACCAGTTTAAACATGTTATAGTTTATATACAGCTATTGTACTGATGCTACCATTCTGGTTCTGAAAAGAGCATAATGCTGTGGAGGCAAGACGTTCAGAGAGATACAGATGGAAATATGATCTGATAGCATATGTTTTGTGTGAATTCAGGGCTTTCTCTTTTGGAGTCTTTTATCTGACATTAACATTGATTTTACTATGTAGCTCATCCATACTAGAGTCTCCTTAGCTGGTGAGGTACTTTCTCCCATTCAGCTGCCATTATCACCAACACTGTAACTTTATAATAAAATATGGACAAACGAAGTGAAAAATGGAGATGCTTTCTCTCCAGCTTGTAGCGATAAAAAGGAACATATCCTGGAGGTTCTTGATTTGCTCATATACTCTGCTGGAAGGAATAGATGAAACATCTGGTGGAAAATAAGAGTGTATTGGTCTGAATTTGGGCTGAAAGAAACAGACCAACATCAAAAAGGTGTCATAACACTTATGCCAAAGGGATATTTGATCATCTAGTCACCTCCTGGTTATGCAGATACTTCCACATTGCATTGAGACACTTCAGTTAAGCTGAAGTATTTTGGAAAAGCTCAAAAGCCTGAGCTGTTGTGTGTGACCAGAAGAGAAGGGAGTAGGCCAAAAGGCAATGTTAAGGAAATGAAGGTATGAACTATGCCAAGGAGATGCTACCAGGCAATCCCTTTCTGCAACTGAAAGGCTTTCTAAAAAAGGTATCAGAATCAAAGAGAAGAAAATTTGACATCACTGGTGAAAACAAACTGTAATGTAAAAAGTTATTTGTTATGGAATAACAAGAGAGTAACCTGCTGTCATTTAAACTGAATTTAAAACATGTACAGGCAAACATTTATCTTCATTTTGCTTGACCACAGGAATGTTAAATAATCATTACTAAAACAGCTGAAAAGTTGTTATTCATAATAATACTATAGGCAGAAAATATTCTGTTGAATACAGTTCTTTTTTCAGTGGCAGTGTAACTTACATCTCATCATTCACAGTTTATAAAAATCATGAAGTTAAAGTATATTCTTCTGCTGGCAGGGAATTTTTGTTAATACTCTAGCTGTGAAAATTTTGTGATTATTTCCCATTTCTATAAAGCATTCACATAATGTTTTCCTTTATGGAAACATGGCTTTTGATCCAATTTTTTGTGAAATTTGAACTGCTTTATAACAGGGATGTGTTAGTAATCTGGTGACTTATTTGTGTGCTCCATTGGCCTGCAGGATGCCAGGACAGTGGAAGCAATGTCCTTCCCAAGGGAGATGAAATGCTGATTTGCAGTAGTCCCAGGTTCCCAGCTCTCAAATTTGGGCTATCCTGGAAGACTTTATCTGGCACTCCTTGTATAGGATTTGTCAAAGATAGTACAGGAATTTCTCCAGAAATTACATTTAAGTCCCTCTTTGGAAGTCTTTTCTTGCTTTGTATTTTCATCGGGTTATATGAGTAGAGTTCCAGCTCTGAATGTTTTTGTGTTTTATACGAACCTTGATCCTACATCATATATACTCACCAGCCTGGCTCTTGTCCCCTGCAGAGAGGCTGAGAGGCAGAGGCAGGGGTAGGGAACCATTTGGAAGGGGGGCTGATACCAGCAGAAGACTGCTTGTAAAATTTTACTTCACAATTCAGCCTTTTTATTTCTGTTTCATACAAAGAAGGAAATTTTATTTCCCTTTGAAGTTTGAATCCCAGATGTAGTGAGGAGGCATAGTATGAATAGTATGTCATAATATCCATATTATCCATATTACTGAAATGGGCATTGATTATTGGGTTTTTTGGGGGTTTTGTGTTGTTGGTTTTAACTTAACAGGCTTCCTAAAGCTGTCTTGAAGATATTAAGATTTATTTAACAAAACTAAGGCTAATGAAGACTTGTGTCACAGCTCAGAGTGCATTAACAGGCCTTAATTGCCCTGACCAGCCTCACCTGGGTCCCCCACCCACACCCCCTGCCCCTGGGCCCAGAGACCCATTTAAGGTCAGACCTGGGGTTTTAGTGCTTTTTTTGGAGTGGAGCTGTGGCAGTGCTGGTCTCTAGCTCCTCCACAGCGTTACTCTGCTCTTGGGCCTTCAGCTCATGGCTTGCTCTGCCCATCCTGGTGCAATGCCTGCTTTTGACTTCCCGGGATTGCCACCAACCTGCCCTGTCACTATGGGCTTCCCTGTGGTTTGGGCTCTTGGTTGGACCAGCTGTTGCCCCTGGACCTTTCCTGCCTCTTGCTCAGGTACCCCTGAGCTGGGTCCCCTTCACAGAAGATGTTCCAGAACAGGAAAGAGCCAAATGCAATACTCAAGGCAATGAATCTGGAAGTGACAATTCCCAACTGGTAAGCTCTATTGAAGCATTGTTCTATTTTTTTCTCACTATTGGTTCTGTTTTTACAACATTCAGTAGGAATTGTAAAGCTACTGTAGAAAGGAGCAAAGTACAATAAGTAAAGATTAAACTGGCTTTTAAAAGCACTTTAGTATTTTGAGCATAGAAAATAATGTATGAATTATAATCAAACTAAATAAACTACTCAATATCAACATGCCTGGGAGCTTGTATTTTGTAGCTGAGGGTTATTCAGGTTCAGCTCTGGTGAAATTTCACTCTAACCTGGTAAAGCAGAAATTTCTGGCAAATGCTGTATTTGATCAGCTATTGTAGCTGGGAAAAGCAGACAAGCTTTCCAGGAGCACAATGCTTTAACCTGATGTGAAATAGAAACAGTTGTATTCAAAGCCCAATAAAAATTGAGGGGTGGGTGGGGGTTTTTTTGTTGTTTTGGGATTTTTTTGTTTTGCTTTGGGGTGATTTTTTTTTGTTGCTGTTTTGTTTGTTTAAGGTTTTTTTTTTTTTTAAATTACCTCTGTAGCATGTTGGGAACTACCCATAGCAGGTGGTGGAAATAACTGGTGAGCCTGTTGGGGCTGATGCTTTTTGCTGTGCATGTATAGAAAGTAAGTATCAGTCTTAAACCGGGGATTTTGCCTGTCTTTGTGGTAGTGCTGCTGTAGCCTTACCAATGTCCTGGGGACAAAGAAGTGTGTAGACAGACATACTACTCCTTCTTAGACCAAGAAGTGCAGGTGGGAGCCCTTCTCCAGAGCTGGTGCAGCAGTGGGAGGTGGCTCCGTGGTGTCCTCCTGTGACTGCCTGTCGTGACACGCAGCTGAGGTTCAGGAATAGCCTGACGTGGTGCAGTCACTGTGTAAACACCTGCAACAGGTTGCTGTCTTAGTACTCTATTCTATTTTCCACTCTGCTGAAGATGATTGCCTCTTAGTCCTCTGTTGCTACATCTTGCTAATCTTCTTTAAACAAAATTACAGGGCTAGGTGCTTGGGCTCGGGCTGGGGTTGTCTGCAGGGGCTGGGTGGGGCTGCAGCAGGCAGGATTCACATCGTGCTCTGCCTGTGCTGGGAGGCAGCGCAGCTCCCAGCTCCAGCAAGCACGGCAGCCCCGGGGTGCCCTGGCCCACAAGCCATCTCCACAGTGGCAATCTCACACTTCAAAGGCCACCCCTTGAAAGAAAGCAGAGGTCGGGGCAGAGGGCTTGCGATTGGCAAGGAATAAGCACCGACGAGGGCATAAAGATAGTGCTCAGCCATCTTCATGGGTGTTTATGCAAACTTTCTAGGACTTGTTCAGGTTTCTGGGAGTCTTCCAGCTTTCTAGGTAGAAGGGCAAGTTTTTCAGCCATTAGCTAGATGAACCCTCCCATTTCCCAGAGTCAAAGAATTCCCGTGGGGATTGCCCTGGGGACCTCTTCCTCCTCTCCAAAAAAACTTGTGAAAGTCTATTTGCAGCCTTTTCTTTCAGCAGCTCAGTAATATATATTTCTGCTACCTGTCACATTTGTTTCGATTATTCATCCTGTGTTTGAGTTCTGATCCGTGTCCGATGAGCTTGAGAAATGCATTTTTTAATTACTTTCCTTGTTCTCTTTACTGGCTTTCCATCTGTAATATAATGGTCTCTGGCAGCTTTCTGGCTTTTGGCACTGCAGAGTACCTAGATCAGTTACAACAAGGTAACTTGGCGTTCTGCACAGCTGCCTGTGAGGATTTCAGCCAGACCTTTGCTTGATTAATGAGCATTGGCCTATTCTTGAGATAAATTCATACTGGATTGTGCCCAAGGGCTACAGAGTGGGCACTCGAGGGAATTTAGTGGGAGAAATCTGTACTTGAAATGACTTTTCTTTGAGATCTGTTTACTTAATGATTGCTTGCTTGAAGGTAATACCACTGATAAGGAGGAAAAGCCAGTCAAAACTGCAAAGAGAAGTACATTCATTAGATATTTTTTTCCTCTTATTTATGTATTACAGCCAGTTCTCTCTTGGAGGAAAGATTATATGGCAAACCCTATGCTGAGCCAAGTCCCTGAGGTAGGTGGGAGCTCAGGAGATATTAGCTTGCATCTGCGTGGTGCCTGTCAGCAGTGGCATCTCTACACCAGGGACTTGGCACTGAGCACGAGTTCCCCTCCTGCCCCTGCCAGAGCTGCTTTCCTTGGTGATGACTGGCATATCCATGTTGATGTCAATCACCAGCCATGTGTATGAGCATGTTTCAGTGGATTTCCTGAAAATTAATGTGTGGCAGTTTTACCTGCATGCTGGCCTCCCCCAGTAACTTCTGGGTCCATTGACCAGTTTCAGTCTCATCTGCTGGAAGTGTGTATTCCCTGAGTGCTGCAGCTGCAACCCACGGTTGGTCTGTTGGGTGAAGGGAGCTGCTCTGTGCCATGTGATGGGAATGGCCAGGGAGCGCATGCAAATCCCAGAGCTGAGCTTGGGTACCGGGGCATGACAGGATACCAGTTTGTTCCAACAGGCTTGTCCAGCGCTGCTCATTTGTAGCTGTGTCCCCTCAACAGGTGGGGGCTGTGCAGCTGTGGGTTTGTGAGGAAGCTCATGCAGCTTTACCTGCCCCTACCACGTGGTGATTCTTTTCCACACAGCAGCTGAAAGACAGGTGGGCAAGAGACTTTAGGGAGACTTGAAACCATTGCTTCACAAATGGGAGGTGAGGGGAAAGCAGTGTATAGGGAACATGCCAGACAGCTGACAGTATTATTATTGAACCTGATATTCAGAGCAAGCAATCAGAGTCAATTTTTCTGCTATTCATGACTTCTACATTTATATAAGAAGTTGGATGCCTGTTTTCATGTACCATTAGAGGATGGGTGTTGAAATACTTAACTTAAAAATCTCCCAAGAATATAATATATTCAGTATTTGAGTGCTTCTGTTGTTGTTTCAGAGAAGCGTTTCTCTGAAGGAATCATATGTGATTCTGCAAATCCCAGGTTGATTTGCAGAAAAAGAAATTAATGGATGTGTGCACAAAAAGTCAATATACTGAAATGAAGAAAGCAACAGAAGACAAAACACAATATGTGTGTGTTTTCAGAGTGTCTGTCAATCTAAAGTAATAAATAAGTAAACAGAACCTTTTTAATTCGTGCAAGTTAATCCCTTTCAGGGCTGAATTAACGAAATCATATCCCTATGAAATAACCCTCATTATATAAATCAGTGTGCTGATGGATTACTGAGTTTGCAGCCAAAAAACCTCACCACCATAGGTGTGAAGTTTCCTGATCATCTAATAAATTGATAACTTTGAAGCCTAGTTGTGACAATTTAAATGTCATCACTATTAAACAGGTTGCCAAAATGCAAACAACCATCCTAAGTCATTAAAATGTAATTATAAAGGACAGCTGGGTCTACTATCAATCTGGGCTGTGGGGACTCATAATGGGGAAAAATAGGAAACTTTCACACAAACAGAATGAGGCTGCTCTGTGTGCCAACCCAAGCCTGCTCAGGAAGCAGAGGAAATGTGTATTTTGTGCATACACAGTTACTGATGATTATAGAAGGCTTGCATGGCTGAGATGGACACAGGAGTCTGTGATAGGGTGACATCCATCAAACATCTTCACTGTCTCACTGCCATCTATAACAAGTCCTTCTGCTTCCTACCATTGCTAATAAGAGGCAGATAGACTGGGTGGTGGTTACAGTCTACCAGAAATGGCAAGGAATTTGCTCTACTGTAGAATGGCAGGACAGGTGGTGTAATCTCTGTTTTGAGAACCAGGTGGACTCTAAGTGGTAATGAAGGTTTGCTTTTTGGCTGAGCATAATAAAGGAAAAAGTGACTATATATAAGGCTTTGCAAGCATAGACCTGATATGTTTATGAAAGCTGTGTTTAGTCATATTGATACTGAAGTTAATGAACATAATTTTTTATGTTTATTATTTGCTTGATGCTCTGATAAGGCCATGATGCAGGCAACAAGCCCGGTCCCTGCTCAGGACTCACAGTCCTACTACATATGGTATAGCTCTAAATTCACGTTGGTTTCAGCTCCATCCCAGTAGGTTCAATCTTTTATTCAGAGATGCAGCATGTAGTCAATTAGATTTACTGCTCATATGTACCATGGAAATGGTGGGACGAGTTAGAGCTGTGATATTGCTTCATTAAAATAGTAACCCCAAAAGGAGGTCCCGCAGTTTTTGGTGTTTTATTTATATGCATTATGGAGCTACACCAGCTGCTAGCTTCCATAATTAAGCCTCATTTTCCCTAAATGTGGTGGGAAGAGTAAAATAAGTGAGAAATGCTAATAACTGGTAAAATTCTAAAATATTTTTTTGTGTTATGGGTCTTAATGCATGTAATAACTCAAGTATTGGATAGTTACTTTTTGAGGCTTTTAGAAATCTAAATGGATTAAAAAAATGTGTGAATGCTAGCATATTATTTGAAATAGTGTGATTCTCTTTTCCTGTAAGTCAGCCTACAGCATGTTCTTCTCAAAAAAAAACCAGTTGCATTGCAAGGTGTGTTCTAACTGATCAGTGTTCCTAAAATATTTAAGTATCAAATTCATCTATTTTCTACTATGAAGTATATCCTTGTGGTGCCCTGGGGCATTCATTGTGATGGAAAACTTTTCATTTATTCTCACTGTGAAACATGTGCTATTGCATATGGGTGTTCACAAACCATTCATTTCCTTCCTTTTGTGTACTTGGAAATGATCTAATAACTGGGTGTTCTACTGTAATTATCTACCTTTCACTTTTGTAAATTGTAATTTGTGTTTGTGTTGTAATGAGAATCAGTTGGTACGGAGCTTGGCGAAACATTTAAGATTACAAACTGTTTCTAATGAACAGATTGTTTTCTGATGCAAATGGAAAGCCAAGTTGAGAGAGGTTTTTCTTTTTTTATGCAGAAGGATGCAGCCTCTCAACAGGCTTTGTCCTTATTTTTTTGGCAGAATTGGACTGCCCTACTCAAAAGCATAAACAAGCCTCAGCCTATCAACAGCAGAAATGGAACACTAACCTGCCAAGTGCAGGGAAATGAATAAATGGAAGAACAATAAAAGTCATAAAGTAGGAAATCTCATGCGGTGTGAATGATTTCTTATATAGTGTAAGCAAATTTTTTCTGCTGGTTGTTTCACACAGCTACACTAAGGATGAATAAATTTTTGTCACCAATGCTGTTATGCAAAGCATGCAGATTCCAGAGATCACACTGGCTAATGGGCAGAATGGTTATTTTGAAAGGAAAAAATAAGCTTTCCTATAATTTTCATTCACAATCTCCCAATGTGAGATGACAATTTACTGCAGGTTTAGGAAATTAAATGTTAGTTTTGCAGGTGTACTGAAGAGGTTTGGAAATTAACTTAGCAAAGGTGAAGCTACATGGTATTTCTCGCTGTAGAGTGAGAATCAGCACGATGACATTGTAAAATATCCCTAGTAATAGGCAGTTAGAAAGTCTGCAGGGGATGAGGTCAAAGAAGGGTTAGCAGCTGACATCAAATCAGAAGCCAGATGTGCTGACCCTTAATCATAGGCTTTTGCAGGCTTTTTTTGGACTGCAATTCAGCATAACATTATTGAATTCACCTTTAGATTAAGCTGGTCTGCTTTGACATATACAAGCCCATATGCAAGTTAATGGCTGTGTCATCCACTTCATTATGCAAGCCTTGATAACAGATCAGTGAGGTGACCTCTGCAAGTGCCACTTTTCAAGGTCCTTAACCATTTCCATTTTCAATGAACAGAAAGTGCCACCTCCCGTTTAGGTCACGTTGGATCGTTAGTTTTGTGTATACAAATTAGAACTGGGAATACTAATCTGTGATATCTTTTTCTTGCAAAATTACTGGGAACTATATAATTTAGCACTGTCTTGTGAAAATCATCTGCTCTTGTACTGGTAGAAAATCTTTGGCTTTGCAGAGGAAACATTTTTAGAGACAGTAGTCCCAGCAAAGGCATAGGTGTTAGTGGACTGAGATTAAGGATGAAATTTTTGAAAGATTAAAATATTTCAGGAAAAAAATAGTTTCTCATTAAGGTCTGGAGATGACAAGGTTAAAAATGTGTATGCAAACCTTAACTGTTTATTATTGCTTATATATAATTCTGCAGTTTTAGCTCATGAGGTTATTGTGTAGGGAATTTTTGCATTAGAGCTGAAGTGAAAGAGGGCTTCCCGTGGAGCAGTTTCTACTAGTCTAACAAACATTTTTGGGTTGTTAATATAAGCTTAGAATAATGATGTATTGATGTAATGTTATCTTTATTCAGAGGATGTGCTTCTGACTTGCTCACTTACACAGTGCTTACTCAACAAACCGCATAGTAATCGGTACTATTAAGGTCAATGGCAGCCGATCTGTCTCTCACTGTGCACTGGAGACGACATTTACTGAATATTGCACCAGTAATCTCCTTGCTGATTCCCCTGAAACTACTTCTCTTTCATGCATCTGTGGGAAAGGATTTAGCCAGGAGCTGGCCAGTGGGCTTATGCCCTTTGCAGTTCTCATTGTGCACAGTCCAGCTCGCATCCTGAATAAGGCAGGTATGCAAGACAGATCCTTATTTCTTATATTGAATGTGACCTTCCAGTGAGGTGTCTTCAATGGGAATTGTGGGCTCCTACAGTGAGAGACCTTGATAGCATCCACAATGACCTGGAAACCCCCATAAAATGCCATAATCACAGCCATTAGCACAGGGTGCTAGCCCTCAGATACTGAAACTGCAGGACTCATGCAGTATTAGCCACATCAGGCTCAGCTGAGAGGGAGAGCATGACTAGTATCTTTTCATGACTTGGTTTTAGAATTCCCTTTGGCACTCAAAGAAAAGCAGTGAGGGGAATTCCTGCCAAACCCAGGCCAGGACTGTGGCTGATTGGTGATGCTGTAGCACCTACACACAGGACCTCAGTGCCTGTGTGCTCAGGGCACTAATGTTTTGCAAAGTGGACTCGTGTTTTACACCAAATGTGCTACAGAACTCCAATGTGGTAGAAGAAACATTGGGTACTGTACAGTAACTTGATCAATGTTAAGACATTTGAAGTTAGTTAAATATGAAAGTGTTTTATAATGAGAATGAATTCCTCTGGGATATTATTTTTTTATTACTTTTCCCAGTCCATGGACAGCTTTGGAATGGAGGTTAAGAACAAAAGCTGCATGCTTCTGCTGGAATTCTCCATGTAGAGATAATTACTGAGGGCAATGTTGAAACTTATCTTTCCATTCCAGATGTGACAACCCTTTCAGGTGATTAGGGGGAAGCAGATCTCTCCATTAAATTTTTTCAGGTTGTTCTGCAGACTCAGGGAGATGTTATTTATACTCTGTTCATGTATTTAAGTTGATCTTTGCCATTGTGTGGCCAAAAACATCTGTTTTAAACAACAAAAGCAGAGATTATTAATCACTATCCTATAGGAAGGATTTAATTCAGTAACCAACTGCATAGCTATAGAATCATGCAAAAACTGGAGCCTTGCTGATAGCATGGATAAATTGAGGGCTTCATTGTATTGAGATGTCAGTCTTGCATCTGTCATCACTGCTAAATAATTTTTAAAGGCTTAAAAAGCCCAAGAGGTATCCTGTCCCCGTATGAAATTTGAAATTCATTTGTTCCTATCTCCTGGGTGCTATTTTTAGAAATAGCAGAAAAAAGAGGCAAATCATTCTAGTAACTATATTCAGCTTTATAGTTTAACCCTATGAAAGGGGGAAGTAATAAGGCAACTGTAGTAATCTGCAGAAACTGGAATATCCTTAGTAGCACGTTCAGGTTTTCATTTTGGTGAAGATAGTCAAACTGGAAAATTGTGTGATCCTTAAAGATTTCTCTCTGAGGGGGCAGAGGAGTTGCAAATGGACACAGGGTGTCTGGAAGGAGCCTCCATCGATGCTGACAGTGACAACAAGGAAATGAGAGGGTCCAAAATATACCAAATAAAGTAAAATACTTTACTTCATAGTTTTTACATTAGTGTTGTACTTGTAACATGAACCAATAAATAGAGAAGTGATCCAAACAGCTAGATAAATGTAACTGGTGCAACCCTGGGGAGATCTTGGGTGTGGAAGTAACTGGAACTCCTCTATATTTACTTGAAATCTGGTCCTTGAATTAAGAGCCCTCAAAGAAAAGAACAAAGATGGGATTCCTGCAGGGAGCACCCTCATATGTAGAAACTGTACAGAATGAGGAAGCCTCAGCTTTGTGTTCTGCAACTCAGCCCTTGAGTTTTATGCCTTTAGCTCTGACTTTCTTCAAATACAGGATGTGCAGTCAAGAGTGTGGCCCTGCCAGCCTGTGCACTGGGCTGAGCAGCACATCTCTTAATCATGCTGTAATTATGTGAAGAGAAGCCCTGAAAATGAAAGAAATATAAGCAGTCCATTTTACCACTTGCTCCCCCTGCCTTTAATAACCATCCTGATTTTCCCAGACTTTACAACTGGGCTTTACTGATTCCTTTCAGTCTAAATCCACCAGCTGATAAATGTTTTCTTCCAGTCCTTATCAGAGAAAATAGATGCAGATGTTATCCACTGTGAGATCCTCGTGTCTTGGGTACAAACAGCTACTTGTTGTACTTCCAATGTAAACACCAACATGTGAATCTGTCTGAGACCATAGAAACATACCTGTATAAGGAGACCAGGGTGCTTGTTGACTCTGTTTTTGTGGGCTGTGTGGCAAGGACACTGTTCTCTGAATCTGTTGGCTGCAGTTGGCAGTAATACTTTGTAAAAAAATAATCTAATGCATGTAATAATATAATAGGAGGGGAGGATGTATTTATGTAAATCAACTAAAACATCCTCAAGGACCATACATTAGAGTGGTTAGAAAAGAGAGCAGGTGTGGAGACCTTCTCCTGTTTGTCAGCAGAGACTGGGAAATGGTTGAAGCTGCTCTAGCCTCGTGTGTGCCAAATAGGGACCAAATAATTGGCAGCACTAGAAGATCACCTAGTAGCAATAACTCAAGTAATATGTTGTATTTAACTCATATGCATGAATATTATTATTTAATACTTCTGTGTGTGGTTGTATGTGAATGCATAGCAAAATAAATTTATTTAATTTATTAATATCAGTGTTCAAAATTACTTATTAGCATTTTTATGGACAATCTTTCTTGATACAGACTTTCTCTGTTTAAAGTTGAAGAGCAGTAGGTTTCTGGATTTCTTTAAAGATCTGGCTTTTGGGGTCCAAAGTTGACAAAAACGTTATTTTGATTGAAGAAAATGGAATTGGCAACTCATTTTTTCTAATTTACATTTATGGGAACAGTCTGAATAAGGTGGAAATCCTGCTCTGCTTCTATTCCCTGTGTCATGCTGAGTGCAGTGTTGGAGCAGCAAGTAGTTCTTTCTAATTTTAGCATACACATGAAGGAGAGCAGATGCCATTTAGTTTAGAAAATTTGGCTTAATTTTTGAGAGAAGCAACTACAGGTGACAATACTAACAGCTAGTCAGATTTTTTTTATCTGTATTACAGCTGTGGGGTTTGCAAAGATGCAGGTCTTGGGGTGAGTACAGATCCTGGGTGAGGAACAGGAGAGAATAGCAGAGCTTGGGAACTGCCATAGAGAAACAGCAGAGCCCCTTCAGCCCGGTTATGTAACTCCAGAGGCTCTGCAAATTGAACCTGGCATTGTGTCTGTCTTCTAAAGAGCTATCAGAATTAAAATAATTAAACTCTTGGGTGAATGTTTTATTTGTAATGTTTGAACTCAGTTTATGGTCTTTGTCTCAAACTACTCAATGAGATTTTTCCTAAACTCAGCTAATACAGCTTTTCTATACAAACATACGTGCATAAATTAGTATTTCTTTTATTTCTATATATGCACTTTTCTTTCTAGAATATTTTCCACTGGGAACAGCAAGAGTTTACTTTGGCCCTGGAATTAACAGAACTTGGATTCTCAGTTTACTAATGAAACAGAGCTTGAAGCAATATATAAAAATACTTTTTTATTTAAATTTATTATTTATTTAAATTCATTTCTTTTAAAAAAAACTAAATAATTGGTTTTTGGTCAGATCAGCAGTGTATTGGGATGACAGGCTGTTTCCTATCTTCTTGTTTCTCATATTCAGAAAGAAGAATATATTTCTTTATTATTAAGCTCAGAAAAATCTCAAAGACACTTTTTGGAAGGAAGTTCCACTATCTGTTAAATAGCAATTTTTCAAAGTACTTGCTAGAAACAAGTTATGTAACAGCCCTGTGACAGATTTATTTAGGGATAAACACACATACTGGTTTGGTAGACAGCTTTTCGTTTCATAGATTCAAGTTGTTTGCTTTGCTCATAAAAGACAAAAATTGGACCTTTTGTATGATAGTTCTAAAGTAATTTCTAATTCAAATTGCATCAGATGGAGGAGTGAAGAGCAAAGCTAAATCCTGTTACCTTATCAGTCTTTTTTGAACTTGGTACATATTAGACACCAAACTGAGTATTTCAGTCATTTAATCTATGTACAATTCTACAATAATTAAAAAAAATGCAAACAAATTTTAGCCCACAGGGCAAACCCACTGTCTTTCTGGGACCAGTGTCTGATTTTTCTTGCTCAATTCTAAGCCATCTGACATACTCAAAATAAACAGAAATAATGTTTTAAGAAGGCAGATAAATGAAACATTTTTTTATGTTGAATTTTCTTCCTCATTTGTTTTTTGGAGAAACACCTGCTGTGGTTCCTGTCTGCGCCTTCAACTGAGCCTATAAAATATTTGCAGGAGTCAGGCATTTTTAAGAATATTCTTGCTCATGACCTGTTAATTAAATGTGACCTTATTTAAGCAGTAACAATGTCCCAGGCAAATAGCAGTTATTAATGTCTATTAGACTGAAAACAGTTTCTTCAGCGATGTCCCCAAAATTGTTTTAATTTGGCAGGTATCATTTAAGTGGTAATTACTTAAATTAGTAACATTTACTACTTAAATGTAGTAACATTTCAAATGTACGTTGTGCCTTTCATTTTAAACAGCAAACTGCAGTAAGCAGAGGTCAAAGCTGAGAGAAATTAATGGATTTTGACTAGACTATTCAGAATGGGCTAGAAAAGGAAACATTTGAATAGTGGTAAAAAAAGAAATTTAGCTTGGATTGCTTTTTCATGCAGACAGAACTCAAAACAATTGGTCAGGTTTTGTCTATGATTTCCTAAATTTTTGTCTGATATCAGTCAAGAAAATTGAGTCCTGAAAGTGTGGAGAAAATTGAATAATGTGAAAATGGGTTTTAAATTCTTTCAGTGCCTTCCTTAGTATGATAAAATGTATAAACTTGCAGGCATACTTACTCATCAGTGGGCATATATGGAAGTAAATATTTTTGGTATTTTATACACACCCCCTGCCATCCACCCTGCAAATCCTCCCCAAATGCAGATAAAGCCTTTTGGCAACTGGGGAAAACTCAAATACAAGGCATGGTAATTAACATGCATAAGTGTGCTTACACCATGTTTTTATTTTTAAAACTTAAAGGGGACTTGCTGCAAACCTGCAGCTGATGACCTGCACTTGAATCAGCTACAGGTGCATCTAGAAATCAAGAAAACAGACTTTGGATGACAACTTGTGCCTAAGCGTTTTACCATGCACCTCCTTCATCCCTGATGTAAGGCTTCCTTATGGGGTTAATGGCTAAAAATGTTTAGCAGAAATCTGAAAAAAAGGAAGATATAACAGATGAAGACTGGTAACAACTACTTCCAGGTAAGTTGATTCCGAGGTGGACCATCCCAGAAAGGTCCTTTGCTATGGAAGATGTCACATTTGCATTTTTTGGGTTACTGATTCTTATATTCAAAGGCATTTAGGGTGAAAGGTGTAATGAAAAACAGTGTATAAATAGTGAAATTATAGCCAGTACTGCCTGCATCACACACTGGCATATGGGTGTTTTCTGGGTCTTGTCCCAGAAACTGTTGAGATACTATAGTTTAGGAGAGGTGTGGGATTCTAAGCAAGTCATTTAATTTGTACTTTGAATCATTCTTTATCCAACAGCTTTTTTTAAAAAGATAATTGGGTTTCTTACTGCAATAACTGAACAGGGTATTTGGCATGTTCCTCAGTGTTACTGTTTCAGTAGTATAGAACTAACATCAATGTTTACAACATTGTGTGTTTCTTACATGTAGAAAATTTTGGGGGTTTTTGTATGAATTTCTCTGGATGAAGGAAACTATTTTATCAGGGTTTTTTGTGTACATTTTAAAATGGCAGAATGCAGTAACTGCTGAAAAATGAAAGTCCTGATCTTCACTGCTTCATTTGTTATGCTTTAACTCTGAAGGATACTCATATCTCTTATTCCATGTGTCCAGAGGATTTCTGAGATACATCCTCTTGAGCTTGTGCTTTGAAAATATCAACATTTCTTTAGCCTGACAAAACCCTCTGAAAGTTGGACTCTACTGACCTTTTCTCTTCTTGGAGCATCCTGGGCAGAGCCAGGAGCTGGGCTTGATGATACTGATGTGTCCCTTCCAACTCAGCAGATTCTATGATAACAAAAAAGCCCAAACAAACAAATCATTAAGCAGTATACACAAAATAACAGGCATTTAACAGCATGTAAGTTCCAAAAATTGCCCAGTGAAGAGTAATGGTGCAGTATCACCAGTGCTAAAAGACAGTACATGCAATCTAATACTGTAATTAACTATTTGCAAATCATGGAAGTTTTTGGGATGAACTTTTGGTTCTTACTGGCTAGGAAGTGAAGGTTAGTAAATTGTGCTTCCTGGACAAGAAGAAGCTTGAAGCATTGGAATAATAAGAATTTTAAACTGGAATTCACTTAGATTAATAATCCCCATTCTGTGACATGAATATGAATTTTCATTTGACAGAGTCCAAAAATCTAGTTCTGTGCTCCCCTGTAATTAATGATGCAATTTTGTTAATGCAAATTTTGAGTCACATAATGGCTCACAAGTAACAGTAGTTCTTACAGAACTTTGTCATACCATAGGAGGTTGTGCATGGCCCAGGCTACAGATTCAAACACAGAAAGTCTGAAGAGTTTCCAAAGCACTCCTACAAGATCAAGTGAAGTTAATCTTAAACACATAGGCACGTGTGCTGCATCATCTATCTAGGCTGCTCTTTGGTGACAGAGACATGCACAGCAGTGAGATCCGTAAACAGTGGCACTTCCCTGAGCACCCTCCCAGTTTCCATACCTTGTGTGGTCCTGGAGCAGGCTGTGCTGTCTTTCTATTGCATGGACAGACCCAAGTACTTGTACACTGATTTTTCAAGTCTTGGCATCCTGTAGCAGTGATTGCACAGATTCATTGACATTGTCTGAACAAGTAACTTTGTATTTGTTTTGAACCTTCTAGTTTTAGTCCATGTTCTTTATCTTTTGTATTGGAACAATCAATTCTTTTCACTGTCTCCATGCCAGTAATGATATTTCTGGGTATCTGTCACATCCCTTTTCAGACACTCTTTATCCAGTCTGAAAAATTTTAGTGTGCTAGCTCAGTTTAAGCTATCTTTCATCATTTACTCTAAGCTTTTTTCCAGTTCTTTAATATTGTTTTCAACACCAGAAAGTAATTTTTTTCATAGCAGGCAAGGATAAGATTCACAATAGATTGTACATATAAAAAACCCCTCTTCTCTATTTTGTTTTCTCTCCTTTACATTATAATTTTTAATGGTCTATTTGGTTTTTTGACTGGAAAAGTGTTGAGCTGATGTTTTCAAAGAGCTAACTCTTACAATTTCAAGACAGTCTTAAAAAAGTAGCAGTAATTAACTTGGAGCATGTCACTGAATAGGTAAAGGCAGACTTGCTTTTCCCTGCATGCATTTAAGCTTGCCATTTTATTGCCCAGCATCACACAGTGCTACTAGGCTTTTCTGCAACTCTTTAAACCTTTAGTAATTCTTTGAAAGACCAGAAACCAAGACAGTATGTTCCATTTATGATCAGCAGGCCCTGATTAAGCTTAATCATATCACACAAGTGAAAGCTCAAGGAATTCCAAATCACAGCTGGAGCCTGTGAAATGAGTTCATGCCTTCCGAGGCTGATAAAAATCAATAAATTTTGCCCACTATCACTGGACATAAGTCAGGTCTTTAGATAAGCTCCAGTGCTAAACTCTTTGAAAAAAACCACAGTGATACTCCTTTTTCTCTAGAAACCATTGCTTATTCTTTTGCTCTGTCATCCCATTTTTCAGTCTAATATTCCTGACAAACACAACTGAGGAATCAGTCATGATCAAACACCTGCAGTGTGTCCTGTTTGGAAGTAACGAGCCCTGAGACCAGACTGCAGCACAAGGAGTCACAGAAAAGCCAGCTGGTCACAGCAGTGTCCTTATGGCCAAGGGCAGGGGTCCTGACTTTGGGCTGCATGCTTTCCATGCAGCTTCTGACACAGGAGACCCCAGAGGACAGTTCACCCACCTCGATGGCACAGTCAGAGCAGAGGGGTCAGCACAGCCCGGCCCCATTTGCTCCTCTCCACCAAAGCAAGCAGGCACGTAGCTGATTCTTGCCTCAGAAGGGTATCACCCATGGGATGCTGTAGGGATCAACATGTTTTCTTCCTTTTCTTCTATAATTTTTAAATAGCACTCTGGGCAATAGCACACACATTACCTTCTGCTTTATCTATCATTCATGGTTAAACACTCTGACACCTCAAAGATGAAATAAAGCTGACTGAGCAAGACCAAGACTTGCTGCTGTCATCAAGTAACCATGGGCAAAACCTTCTATTTGGCTTTCATTTTCATATCTCTGTGGACTTTGCAACAGTGGTAAAATAACAAAACAAACCCCTGTGGACCTATGAAGCTCCCTTCCTCAGTCAGAAACTGCTTGAGACCATTGCTTTGAGCCATGCACAGACAACACTTATTATAAATTGGATAAAAGACACTGTAACTTGCCTTTTGAAATTCATGCCCTGGGCAATTTTGTCTGTGGTGAAGGAGACAGAATTAAAGCACAAAAAAAAAGAGTCTGTGAAGCATTGAAACATTTTTTGAACATGTTACAAGATGGAAATCTAAAGATAATAGATGCAGAGCTGAAGGTTGATCAGTGTAGTCTGGGAATTATCCAAAAGTATTACTGAGTTTCCTGTTAGTTTAGTGATACTTCAGTTGGGATATCCATATTCCCTGATGGAAAGCATAGGAATGATGTTTTATCTTTTCTGGCTTCTTTAAACAGAGACATACGAAGCTACGTAGGGAGGTAGTAAAGTACAAAAAATATAATCTTTATGAATTAATAGTGTGTTTTCTAAGATGAAAACTGCCTAATTGATCACTAGAATGTAACTTAAATATTTAATATAATTAATGTGCACTGTCTAAATGCTGATATGAGTAAAGCTGTTCTACACATGAACTGGAGAATACACAATAGAAACAATCCTAATAAGTGAGGTATGGGAAAGATGCCTTAGACTTTTCCAGTTGTCATTGCTGTGATACAGTGAGTTACAGCTGTGAACATAACTGTTTAATGTAACACATTTGAGGATTGTAATCAGTCATTCCATATGTGTTCTTGGTTTGCCTCAAAGAGATGACTGTAGAAGTCGGGGATGCAAGATCTGTAATCACAATATTACTACCTTTCCTTTAACAGAGAAATTAAACAACTTGTTTACTTATGCAATGGTTTAACTAGTTTAGAGACAGCCATGCTATTTTTGAAGGAGACATTATGCAAGTTTCATTCTTACTGTTGAATATAGTAAAGTAAATACTACAGATGAGCTTAAACAGATAAAATATGCAATCAAATCAACCTTGTAATGAGGTCCCAAACATACCTCTGTTGATGTGATGGACAGAAAGCTGGGCTCTTCTCCACAGTGCCCAGTGCCAGGACAAAAGGCAATGGTCACAAACTGGAATACAGGAAGTTCTGTTTAAATGTAAGAGAAATCTTACATTAAAAAAGCACCAGTTTGCCCTGCTCACCTCATTTGGCTGCAGTAGGAGTGGACTGCTGTTGGGGAGGTCGCTGGCACCTGGCTCCCCTTCCCTTGCAGAGCAGCTCATTCCTCTTGCTCTTGGACAAACTTGGTTCCAGCTCAGTAGGAAGTGAAAGAAAATAATATTCAGCAAGTTTTGATTTCCTGGCCTGGTTTTTTTTTTCATTATATTTTGCCTGGAAATAGAGATGATTTGTTTTAACTGAAGAGCTGGGTGTGGGAAATGAAATCAAGTGTTCTAGGAATGGCTTGGAGTGAGGGCTAGAGGGAGCAACTTGTAGGTCAGTTGGGCCTGGAAGGTGAAATGATGAAGCTGAGCAAGAGTCATGCTGCTTTTCTTAGAGACTTACTGTAATGTAACTTCACCTTTGGGGAATATTTCTTTTGGTTTATATCCTTGTGAGAGATTTTTAGTGTATTCTAGAAGACAGTAATAACAAGTCTAGCACCTTTTTAACAGAAGAGTCAGGTACACAGGAAAGTGAGCAAAGTGCAGAGAGTCACATTAGAGGAGAGAAAGGTTGGGAAGAAAGAGCCATAAAAGCGGTTGATGGCAGAGGCAAAAAAAAAAATCAACAGCCTATGACAGTTACCTGAAAAGGTAAATAAATAGTGAGTTTTTTCTTACTGCATTAAGGGTGCATGTTTAGTCTTAACTCTCACACCATTTTTGCATCTAGATGAGAATGTGTAAGTGAACAGGTAAAGGTGGCTGCAAGAGAAACTAATCTTCATTGTGATTTAGAGCAACACTGCTTCTTTAGTCAGTTTTGGATCCTCGCACTGGCCTTCCTGGGATGCCATTCCACCAATGCAGCATTACCAAAACACAGGTTTTGATTATCCCACCAAAAGACGATCCATTCAGCTCTGCCAGGTTCAGTAGTGACACTGTGAGTACTTACTGTCTGAAGCACTTCATTCCTTATGAGATTACCTCATACTAAGTTAATCTTCAAAAACTTACTAAGGCAGATAAAAATTAGGAACTTTGATACTTCTCTGTTCTGTTAGTCCTTTCCTTTCTTTGTATCATGTTGTCTTCAAGAGAATAGTTAGTTCCAATGTATTGTGATGTGTGTGATCTGAACATGGGCGTGGTTAAACTACTGCAGAAACTTGGTTGTATGGAATTTAGGATTTGGCCGTGGATACTAAAAGAGCAACTTCAGTTTTGTTCATGTTTATTGAAGTTGAATTTTCTTGTATAGAGAGTCAGCCATAGGTATTTACACAGGGAATGAAATGTCTTTCTGCCATATTATGTGAGCCCCTTTGCAAACAATTACAGTCTGAATTTTCAATATCTCACTATCAAAGCAGGGGGAGTATTTAAATACAAAAAAATAAGGGTACGTTCTTCTTTTCCTGTTCTGGTGTGCATGCTTATGTACCTTACAGAGAAGTGCAGTACTTCAGAGCTTTGGAACTCACAGAGCAGGAAAACAATTCCAAGATGTGGTCTGGCATGATGCAAACTATCTCTAAAAAATAGTTTTCAAATATACTGAAAGTATTAGTTATTGCCTGTTATTTCTGCTGGGCAAAGAATGTGAATCTGTATATAGTTTGAAAACACTTCTGGAACATTTACTGAATCCCCTTGATAACAAGTAAGAACAACCACATTTTATTCTATCTGCAAAATCAGTTGTTATTATTGAAGATAATGTTCACAAGATGAATGGAGCACATTTAAATATGCTGTCTGCCCACATACTGTGGACAGGAGATGGTATGAATGGAATGAAACTGTCAATGAGATTGTGCTCGGTCACTGGAACAGGCTCCCCAGTGAAGTGGTCACAACACCAAGTTTGTGGGAGTTCAAGGAGTGTGTCGACAATGCCCTTAGTCATGTGGTTTGGTTTTAGGTAGTCCTTTGAGGAGCAAGGATTTGGACTTGATCAGCCCTATAAGTATCTTCCAACTCAAGAAATTCTTTGATTCTAGGGCTGTCTCCTGCTTTTACCCTCAAATCTGTGTTCCCTTGTGCAAGACAATACAAACCAGATGATGGTTATCCTCCATCAAGAGATCATTCTACTTATATTTGCGTAGCAGTGTAACACCTGACAAAAGAAAGAATGGGCGGAGCAAATAAAAGTTATTTAATATTAGTAAGCTTACCTACTATGTTTAGAATGTTTAATTGAAAATGGATTACATATATTCTGTGCACAAACTTGCATTCACATGCTTGGGAAGGGACAGGAGGTTTTAGCCATAAGTGCCCTCTGCCCACAAAACATACCTTGTCATTAATGACAGCCATGAGAGCTGGTCTTAATATGCCTTTGGGCTGCAATTCTGTCCCACAGCTCCATGGTGTGGGCTGGGGGAGTGATTTCTTGTCAGTCTCCTTGTTGGAGGATAGAAATACATTTGGCTTGTAATAAGCTTTATCTAAGGATATGTATAATATATAAAAATATCTGGTTTTAGCATGATGAACTACAGTGTGGAGAAAAGAATGAGGTAATAATATAGATTATTGTTATAGCATGGATTGTCTTTCCTTCCTGTTCTTTGTGTCTTATCAGTTAGGCCCTGCTCCTACATTACAAATTGACATCTTGTGTTTGGTAAACAATCCCTTAAACAATGCTGTGTTTTACTCTGTTATTTACAGGATAACGTGAGAGGATGGCTCGAAGTGCTGCCTGTTGTCCTTTCTGGGTTCTCCATGTTCTTCTGCAGCTGTTTCAAGGGGATTTTTCACCTTTTGACCAGGTAAATGCTCATCTCACGTTTGTTGCTGGGAAGGTGATGGTTGCACAAACTCGGTAATGTCAGATGCGTTACAAAAATCCTATAAATTATTTGTTTCTTTCTTGGACTTATACAAACCCAAAGGAGAGTATAATTTCACATTGGGTTTTAACCCTAAGAGCAGCAGTGAGCACTGCTGTGGCGCTTTCACCCCTGACCAACCGGGGACCAGCCTGCTCGGGTAGGGCAGTGCCAAAAAGAGCTAATTCAAGCCCCACTGCCCTGCACGGGGTGTCCGGGGTCACCCATCATTGACAGCACCAGGGTGCATGAGAGGAGCCCCCCCAAAGCAGCGGCCGGGCCGCGCCGCCCCCGCAGAGGGCAGCATTGAGCAGGGGATGTGCCCGCGTGTCGCGGCGCCGCGGGGAGAGCCCCGGCCCGGCCCCACGAGGGCCCCGCTGGGGCACCCCCTGACCGGGGGTCCACCGGGGGCTGGGGGGGACACACTGGAGGAGGGGCAGGAGGAACACCGGGGGGGCTACACCGGAACGGGAGCTGCCGCCGTGCCGTGGGGCAGCGGGTCCCGCACCCCCACGTTGCCAGCCCCGATTTCCATGGCAGCGTGCAGGGCTCCCCGGGGCACCCTCGGTGTGGGGGCAGCACGGGGGAATCCGCTCCCGGGGCTGTCGGGGGCTCCCGGCTCGGTCATGGCACTCCGTGCGGCCACGGGAGCCCCGCGACGCCCCGTCCGGCCGGGTCCTTGGCGGGCCATGCGGACTGGTGCGGAGCCCCCGAGCCCCCGCTACCCGCGGGCTGTGTCCGAGCGGGGCCCGCACCCCTCCGCCCGGTGGGGCCGGCGCTCCCCTCCCCACCCGGTTTGTCTGCGTGTGTTCCGACCTCGCACGCAACCCGGGCTCGGTCCGTGCGTTTACGTTAAGCAGTTTAATTTGTCCCGGAGGAGCCGCCGCTGCCCGGCAGGGACCAACCCAGGGCGGCCGTTCCGGGAAGCGGCTGCGGAGAACCGGCTGCTCTGAAATGCAAACGAGCCCGGAGCGGGCAGGGGACACCGGGGGAGGAACCGGGCGGCTCCGGGGCCCCAGGGCGGGAGCGAGCGGGGGGACCGGGGCCCACCGGGCGCCGCCTCGCCCTGCCCGCTGGTGGGGGACACGAACCCGACGGGGGCCGCGGGGCGAGGGGGAACGTGGTGCGGCCGCTCCCTTTCCGCGACCGTCCCGAGGGGCGGCGAACGCCGCTCCCGCCGCGGGCAGGAACCGTGTCGGTCCCTTCGGAGCCGCGTCCGCCCCTTCGGAGCCGCTCGGCTGGCCCCGGAAGGAGGACAAGGGCGGCTGGGGGTGACAGTGATCGGGCTCTGAGGGAGGCCGTCCTACGGATGCGGGGCCCAGCGGACACCGAGCCCTCCCCGAGCGCCGCCCGCCCCTCCCCGCCCCTCCCGGCCCGCCGCCGCCGCCACCACCACGCGGGCCCGGCGCGGCGCCGGAAGCGGAAGGCGGTGTCGCCATGGCAGC
>JAWWMP010000011.1:16161261-16177097 GCA_035047865.1 Dendrocincla tyrannina
GGCCCGGCGCGGGGGACGCGGCCGCCCGCCGGGAGCCGGGGGCGCCGCCCGCGCTGGAGAACGGGCTCAACTACATCGACCTGGACTTGGTGCGGGACTGCGGCCACCGCCGCCACCTCCACCCGCACGGCCCCGCCGAGGCGAAGCAGCCGCCGCCGCCGAAGCCGCCCGGGCAGCCGCGCGGGAGCGGCCACTGTGGCGAGGACCTGAGCGCGTACGCCAGCATCAGCTTCCAGCAGCGGGAGGACATGTAGGAGCCCGGCGCCCGCCGGGGAAGGTGAGCCGGGCGAGCCGCGGCTCCGCTCGGGGAGGGGCCGGGGCGGGGGCGGCACCCTCCCCCGGGGGAGTGCGCGGTTTGGTTTCGCTGTGCCTTTTGGCCTGACAGCAGCATGTTTTAGTGGCAGAAGCAGCCAGGAGTCCTGGAGCCCAGCATCCCTGCGGCTGCCCAGCGGCTGGCCCGCACCTGCACGGGCCGGGCGGTGCTCCCAGAGCACACTCGGGTGCTCCTGCTCAGCCGGGAATACAGTACTGTGCTTACCATGTTGCCACGTTTCTTTGCTTTTCAGGATTAGGTGTGCTTCAAAAGTGTCTGTGTGTGTGGGTGTGAAAGCGAGTTGCCTCTAGCTGTGGTCTGGAAACAGGAAACTCCCGTTGTAGTGCTAGTTTGGTCAGTAATCACGCTTGTGGCTGAGGGTAAAGCAGTGAGCTGTGCCAGCACGTGTTCTCTCCCCTAACAGCATCTACCTCTCCGGGCTGTGACCACTGCTAATTCAGTCTTGTTGGAAGGTGCTTAGAATTTAAAAACAGACTTCAAGGCATTCAGGGCATTGTATCTGTCACTGTTGTTTCAGGTGATACTAACTGGCTGTCCCACACTTGCCACAGTGGTACAAACAGCATAAGAAATGGACCCTGTGAACTGTGTCCTCGGCACTTACTGATGTGTTCTGTTTCTTCCTGTAGCTCTTAATTTTTAATTAGAAAAAAACTTCTGCCAGGCTGTTGCACGTTGATTACAGATGTGTAAGATGAGTAGAAGCATTGTTGCAAGAAGTGTGATGTTTCTCTTGGGTGGGAACTTCATGCAGCACGTTACAAAAGTATCTTGATTAGAGCTCGCAAAGTACAGTGCACCTGTGTGAGTCCCTTTGTGAGAGGTGAAGAGTGTTTTCACCTTCATCAGCAGATCAGTACTAGCAGATAGTTGTCTGGTTAATCTCGTCAGTCCATTTTAGCAGTTTCCTACATACTTGAGCAGCAGCAACCACAGTAGCTTAAGTAGTTACTAAGAATACATGCAATGACATTAGGGGATGAATCTCTTGCTACTGTTTACATCGTAAGGTTAATAACCTTACTATTTGTATTGCTCGTTCCCTCCCTCAAAGGAACACAGAGGGCTGGTGTTGGTATGATGCCTGGGATATGTTGACCGTTTTTGAATGTTTTCCATCCCTGTAACCTGAACAAAAGTAAAGCAGTCTCTTCAGGTTTGTTATTTAGTTAGCACTTGCTGCTGTTGTGCATTAGAGCAATGCAATGTTAGGTGTTAGTTTTACATGACCTATGATTACCAGGTCATTTTCAAAGTTCAAGGTGGGGTTTAAGATCAGTGCAAATATTGATGGTCTGGTTCAGATGGTAACTGGTAAGAAATAATCATTTTTGTGGCTATCCGACAGGAGTGTGCTGACTGTCATCATGCATTGTTTGTGACCAAGTGTACACAAATCTGCACAGTCACCCCTTTTCTCTGTTCTGGGATGTGCTTGCAAGAACCCGTCTAGACTATTTTTGTGCTGCCTCTTGTTACCCTGGGAATCCAGATCTGCTTAGGACAGTGTTGGTGCTATGAACTCTTCAGGAGTGAATTTGCCAGAGTGTGCCGCATGTTGTGCAGTCACTTTGCTGGGAGCATCACTGTTCCCCCCTCCTGTGCTGTGCTAAGACTGGGGGGCAAGTGTGAGAGAAAATCCTCTGTCAGCATATGGATAAAATGAGTGTGTGCAAGGGTGTGAGAAGGCAGGTCTGGAGGGGAGCAGTGTCGTAACTGTCTGCTTACACAGGTTTGGTGTTTTTCCAATTGCGCTGCTTTCCTCTTGCTGCAGACAACTTATTCAATTGAGCTGTGTGTCATCTTTAACATAAAAGCTGTGACAATGCTCTCCATGGTGGTTGTAGGTAGATGCCTACTGTGATTATGCTGTTCAGTGATAGATTAGGATGTGGAAAACCTAATACAAGAACTGGCTGAAAAATACTTTGCAGATGTTTTTCAGGGCAGCGTTGTAAAAAGTAGGGTTTAACAGAGTAATTGCTGTTTGAAGTTGTTTCTTATTTCCCAAAATTAGGATTGGACTAAGCAAGCACAGCTTCTTCTGGGAGGCAGGGGAAGAATCAGGTTGTAATTATATGGGGAGTTTGTAGCCATGGCTGTTGCCTTTCCCTTCCCACTATAAAGCTTCGTTAGTTGCTTGCAGCTTTGTCAGACATTAACCCTTTGGGCTCATTTCTCGGGCTAGATGTCTTGCCATGAACTGGAACTTTTCTTGCAAAATTCAGGCCCACTGGTTTGTCTGATGAGAATGTTAAGGAAAGAAGCCCAATAATGTTTTGCCTGTGTTAAACTGTTTTTATAGCTGTTTTTTGACATGTCCTTGTACATTTTTGCCTTGGAGGTGAAACTTAGATTTGCCAGGGGAATTGGCCCGTGTTCGTTATGCCTTATGCCATTCTTGAGAAAATCTGCCTGGAGGTGAGTGATTTACAGGACTGCAAGCTCTCTGTTTGCACATGCCTGAAAAGTTACTGAGCACTTTCAGCCAAACCCTTCCCCTGAAAACTCCACGTGCAGTAGGGGTGCCCTAGTTCCCCAAAGCTTTGCCTGCCCTTTCCAAGGATCAGCTGAGCGGGCTGTCCAGCCTGGATCAGCTTCCCTGGGTGCTGCCTCTGACAGGTGAGGTTCTTCTGCTGAGGGCAGGGAGGCTGCGATTGTTTCTTCTCCTGTTGGTGTCTGAGCAATGTGAAAGACAAGGAAAAGCTACTTGGTATGTTTGCGGGTACAGCTGAGAGGTGAAAACATCTGGAGCTGGGAAGGGAAGGTGAAACTGCAGGGATGAGAACAAGGGATGGGGAAGGCTCCACTAAGTACCCTTTCTTTACTCTGCATCTCTTTCATGGGTTTTTATTTACACTTTTAACCTCAGAAGTGGCAAAGGGACTGCACATGCTTTTTTTTCTTTTTCTCCTCTCTGTAAAGCAGCCTTTCATCCCACCCCAAAAGCCAAAACTTTCTGGTTAACTCTTGTTTTATCCATTGTAGAATTTTTCTGGTTTTGTGGTCTGCAAGACAAGGACCCCAATTGTTGGCCGTTCATCTAAAGGGTAAAATGATTGTTGCTGCTTTACTGCAAGCTAGCTGACTCTTTTCCTGTTCCCTGTTCCCCTGTCTTTCCCTGCCAGCTGCCTCAAAGTTCTTCAGGCATTAGATTCTAAAGTATTTTTAACCTCTTTAAAGTGTAGTTATTCCTCCTAACGTTAAGGATACTGGCTGAAGTAATCACGTTGTTTCCCAAATCTAATTGAAAACCATTTCTCTTGCAACCACAGCATTCCTCTGCACTCTCCAATCCCCTTCCCTTCCCTGTCATAAATTCTTGGCTGTTTCTGGACAGCTGGCCCTGCCCTAGCTCTCTTCTCTCATCCTGTTAAAAGTGCAGTAGTTTCCATGCAACTCTGCATGCTCTCCTGCCCAAACACTTTTACTTCAGACAGCTGGGTACTCTCATGTGTGTCTGTCCTAGCTGGTGACTCTGGTGCTTGGGTCCTCTCGTGAGTGGACTTTTGTGCTGTAGCTGGAAGGCCACATTGCTGCAGTTGCCAGGTCGTGGTGGGAAACGCCAGTCAATGACGTGGAGAAAGGGTGAGCAGAGAGCAGTGTAGCTCTAAGGCATTTTCCTCCTGCTTAGAGTTTTGCATGCAGAGGTGTGGGATGACCCTGGCTGGACACCAGGTGCCCACCAAAGCCGCTCTATCACTCTCTTCAGCTGGGGAGGGAAGAGAAAATATAACAGAAGGCTCATGAGTTAAGGGCAGGGAGAGATCACTCACCACTTACTGTCTTAGGCAAAACACTCGTCTTGGGGGAATTAGTTTTGTTTGTTACTGATCAAATCAGACTGGGATAATAGGAAATAAAAACTAAATCTTAGAACACCTTCCCACCACCCCTCCCTTCTTCTTTGGCTGAACATTCTCTCCCTCCTCCCCCCAGCAGCACAGTGTTATGGGAATGGGGGTTTTGGTCAGTTATCACATGTTAGCTCTGCTGCTCCTTCATCCTTAGGAGGAGGACTCCTCACACTCTTTCATGCTCCAGTTTGGGGTCTCCCATGGGAGATGGTCCTCCAGAAACTTTTCCAGTGTCAGTCTTTCCCATGAGCTGCAGTTTTTCACAAACTGCTCCAGCATGGGTCCCCCAAGGGGTCACAAGTCCTGCCAGGAAACCTGCTTCAGTGTGAGCACCATTCTCCACAGGATCACAGGTCCTGCCAGGAGTCTGCTGCACTGTGTTCTTCCCACAGAGTTGCAGCCTCCTTAGGGCATCCTCTTGTTCCAGCATGGAGTCCTTCATGGGCTGCAGGTTTATCTCTCCTCCGCTATGAACCTCCACAGGCTGCAGGGGAATCTCTGCTCCGGCACCTGGAGCACCTCCCCTCGCTTCTGCACTGACCTTGGGGTCTGCAGGGTGGCTTCACATATATCCACAGTGGTCTCACATGTCCTCACACATCCTCTCTGGTCTACAGTTGTGCGGTCTTTTCCCCTTCCTTCCTAAATATGTTGTCCCCGAGGTGCTGCCACTGTCAGTGATGGTCTTGGCCTTGTTCAGCAGCAGGTCCCTCTTGGAGGTGTCTGGCATTGGCTCTGTTGGACATGGGGGAAGCTTCTAGCAGCTTCTCAGAGAAGCCATTCCACTATCAAACCCCTGCCACATAAGCCCAGTACTACAGGTGTGGATCTGCTGTGGATCCTACTTTTGGGATTGCTGTAAGAGGGCTCCTCAAATGAGCAGGAGTTTTGAAGATGAACCACTGATAGCTTGTGTTCTGAGTATATAGTCAAAAAATATTCCAAAGAGGAAACCATTAGATGTTGGCTTTGGAGAAACAGGAAAGGCTTTAGCAGGATCCTACCGTGAATCCAGGTATGTTCCTTTGATCTTCAAAGCTTCAAAGCCTCATTTCCATTTTGTTGATGAGTCTGAGAACTCCTGAAAGTTAAGTGCTAATAACTTAGAATATGTGAATATGAATAGAATATGTGTAGTGTAAGCAAGTGGTAACTTGGCTCACTTGCAGCTTTGATGATGGCCGTTTTACTCAGTGCATGGGTGGTTTGGGGTTTTTTGGTGATGTAAGAGAATGGAATACAGTACAATGGGAATGGAGCACATTGGCATCTATACGGTTGTTAGGCATTTGTCTGTATCCAGTTAAAGCAAAACACTACAAAGGGAAAAACTAACATCTGTGTGGTTCTCAGGAAAATACACATGATGGTAAACAGAAAATTACTCATGTAGTTTTTGTATTATATACCTGTGTTTTATTTTTGTTGGGACACTGCTTACTTTTTTATTTTATTTCTTTAGTAGTTTTCAGTAGTTGGGTTCTTTTTCTCAAGTTAAAAACCTTAAGTGGAACAACAGAACCACAGCAAATCATGGAATCCTGGAATATCCTGAAGGATATGGTTGGAAGGGACCCACAAAGTTGCCAAAACAAGACTTGTACAATTAAATTAAGCTTCTAGCAGGAGGTTGTTTCCAGAACTGAATGACAGAAGTTTCTGTAGTTTTGGGTCAGCACCAAGGTAAATACCAGTATGTTATGAAAGTTTTCCATACTTTATGGGTGTTAGTGTAGACAAAACAGTGCACTTCTTACTGTATGTGCACACAGCTTTTCCCCATAGCTAATTATTTGCCAGAATTGAGCCTGTGTCTCCACATACTTGCATATTTGCAGTTCTTCTGTATAACAAGACCACAAGCTTATAATTAATGGTTTTAGGTGTTTCTCTTTTGTTTTCCTGGCTTAAAAATAAAATGGAATGATTTATAAACAAATTCAGACAGTTATGAAGTACTATCTGGAGTTCTTTAGCACATGGGTTTCACATTTAATAATGTTTAAACTGGTTTCTGAACGTGGTTTAAATTTGAAAATGAAACAGGGCATTGCAGGGTGAGGATGATGCTCATTTTTAAGTAGCAACTGTAGGGCGATCATATGTTTCCTTAGATAACACTCATAAATAGAGAATTACAACTCAAATAAAATGCACCAAGCAGATGTGAAGTGGGAATGTTATTTGACCAATATCTTCAGTATGTTGCGTTTTTTTCAGGAATGCTTTGTAGTAGCTGAAATTTTTATATTTATTAGGACTGTACAGTTTTCATGACTTTATAAATACATGAGTGCAAGTACTGAAAGTAAATGTACTTGAACATTCTTTTGAATAAGTTGCAGTAACTGTATGATAGCTTGTTTGTGAAGAAAGTGGGGTGTGTTTTCCTGTTCAGAACTGATTATTGTGTAAATAAAGTCACATAAGCTGTAAAAAAGTAGTTTTTATGTTCATTGATATGGAAGACAAATAGATACTGTTTTCCAAACTAATTTGATTTTAGGTTTAACCTCTGTGCCGAGTTCAATGAAAACTAATAATTGTGTTGATTGGCAGTTACACAATACAGTCCTCTTATGAGAGGAAAAAAGAGGAGGGGAAAGCTGCTCTTGGGACCTGTGCTGTGGCTGGAAGGGAGACAGGGGGTTTCTGCCTTAATTCACTGGGAAGGTCGAGGAACAGCCCAGGGAGCAGCTGTAGAAACTGGGATGGGAAGGAGATGGAAATGAGAGAGAGAAGTTACTTGAGGGACGTAGAAACTATGGTATGATGATGTGGATGGAGAGAATTGTAAGGTGTTTGTGGTCTGAAGGGAGTTGGGATGGTGACATTTTAAAGTCTGAGAATCAGTATAGAGAAATGCGGAGAGCCTGGATATAATCCAGAGTTAGAGGTGCTCATTCTGTGTGGTACTGCAGTTTTCTGAAGGTGTTTTTACTTCTGTGTTTTTCTTTTTCTCTTTATTACTGGGATAGACACTCTGTTTAGGACGCACATGTGTTCCTTACTTGTGATTAGATTTTAGGGGTTTTTGCAGGATTTGGATATTATGCTGACCTTAACAGGATGATGTGCTTAGTAAGGTAAGCAGAATTGGCCTCCAGCTCTTCTTTCTTGAACTCAGTTTTGTAGCATCCCTGCCGTGACCACAGCAGTCAGCCACAGGTATGAGCCTGAATTAAGTACAAGTTTAATCAGAATGAGTGAATTTTAGCATTAAATCCCCTTGATGTTATACAATGCATACAATAAAAGGAAAACTATATTCACACAGTTTTTTAACTGCAGTATTTTCTTCTTTACATTCTACTACTTGGACAGTTATAAATTTGATTAAAAATGGAGTTTATTGGTTTAATAATTTGCCTTATGGACTAGTAAGTATAGGTTCCCTTACATTTTTGCAACTTAAAGAACATATTGCAAAAGAAAATTTCAGATGACAAAGCTATTTTGGCTTGTTAGAGCAGATCTTGTGTTTTTCACGTCATGGTAAAAGCTGCAACACAAATACATTAATATTGAAAAAAAAGGTCCGAATTCGCAGTTTGCCATAGAGTGCTAAAAACTGACCTTTGGTCATCTGTACATGATCTGATATGCCACATATACCTATTCATAGAAGTGAATGGCATTAAGCTATTTTTAGATAATTCTGGAATTTTGATAAATGGTGCTTGTGATGATTATTATTTTGACTACATGAGATAAAAGGGAAACACTGGTAACTTAAGTTCTCAAGTTTAACAGCTTTACTCTCCTCTTACAGAAATCATGGGAAATTTAACAAAAGCCAAGGTGTGAACAGATAAAGGAGATTTAAATAAGCCTGGCACTCTTAACTAACTAAAAGATGTCTTGATATATATCACTCTGATCATGTTTGACATATCTAGGTCATGTTCTCTGAAGACTATTATTAGAGATTTAACCTTGGGTAATTGCAAAGTGTATTTTCTTCAGAGTAGTTCTTGATCAGGTAGGTGAGACGAAATTTTGTGTGTGTTCAACTGCTTGTGACAATGTGGGCGTCTGGTTAGAAGATCTGGTGTCAACCACCTGAGCTGGAAGGTACCATTCCCGTGGTGCATCACAGGAGGTTTGCCTTGTGTACATTTTGTCAATTGTTGTAAAATTCTATTTTTTTGGAAGCTGGGGATGTGGAAGAAATGACCTGTTAAATTTTCAAATAAGATACGCTTCAGGAAGAATGGAATTAGGTTGTACATTTTACAGCCAGTAGAGCTGTTGAAGTGTACCTGCACATTTGAACTCTGTGATGATACTTGTTATATAAAGCAGCAAGGCAGGGGCCGGGATCATCTACAGCTTTAATCGACTGTGTTTCTTCTCTCCCCTCGCCCCACCCTTCCAGCCTGTGTAGATTAGACATTTTTAACTCACTAGGGCACCTGAGGACTGGACATGTTTTCTGTGTGAATAGAAAAAATGAGAACTACCTATCAGCCTTGGTTCCTGTCGAGTTTCAGTGGCCTGGCTTTCAGTGTCGTGCACAAATATTTAAGAGGTAACTATAGGGCAGGAACTCCATCAGCTGGATTTGCCAGTGAATGAAATACTTAACTAGTTTGTGCACAGGAGCTTTCCCTCAGTGGCACAGCTCCCTGAAGGAGTGACTGTGACTGTTTGGGTTCCTTCTGCCTGCCCATCACTGAACTGTGGACTTAAAAACCAAGCCAAAACCACATCCCCCTTCATTCTCTTCACAATATACCACGTCTGCACATCACTAGTGACATTCCTGTGTAAATGCTGCGCCCAGGGCAGTGGAAAAGACTTGTGCTTTGATGGAGGGAGTAAAAGAACCTCAGGAAGTGTAGATGGGAGGTAGAAGATTGTTTCTCCTCTTACAGTTCTGTTGTTTTCTTTTTTTACAGTCTTGCTGTTTATCAGTTTGTAAGTGGCTGCAGAGGAGTGGAAGGGAGGCAGGGAGCTCGAAATGCTGTGGCTGGAGCTGTGACTTGTTTCAGGTCTGATTTGAGCTTCCCATGCCCTGTGCTGTGTGTGGGAGATGCAAAGACACCTGGAGTGACAACTGATGTGTGTCAGTGAGGGATCTTTTAGATTAAAGCACTGGATGGTAATTAATCTTCAGCGAGTTGGCCTTCATTTTGAAGAGAAGCTTGCTGTGTTAGAAAAGATTTTAACCCCTTGAGAACAAGAAATGAGTGACAGAGGAGACCTTGGCTTCAGAGACCAGCTTGGAGCTCGGGAAGCCTTTGGTATGTGCTGCAGGGGAATGCTGGTGTCCAGGTGTAAGTAGTGCTCAGTCACTTCACTGAAATGCCTTGAGAATTCTGGAGCACGGACACTGTGGTCTTCCAGCAACTTTCCAGTTTAGTTTGATAGATCCTGTGCAAGTCATTGACAGGGTGTTTGGAAGTCACTGTCAGCAGGGGTGAGTGTGATGTGCAAGAGTCTTCATACTGATATTAACATAGGAGAAATACAAAAGGTCTTCTCTTTGCTGGGGAAAGTGCAGGTGCAACAGAAAGTCCTTTGCTGTGCCTGCTGTGTCCTAGGGCTGGTAAAGGCTGCTGCCTCCCTTGGCATGGTACAGTGTGCTTTTCCATGGTTCTCATTCTCTAAGGGTGCTACCCAGAGAAATAAAGATTGGGCACTTCTGAAAGGATAGTGGCTGTTCCATTTCTGACTCCCGCGGGCACTGTAGGTAAATGATGGTGATGTTGGCTGAGCGGTCTCTGAAAGATGGCACTAATTTAATTTCCTTAGAAAAGTTTGTTCTGTCATGATTACTGATTCCTTTCCTGTAATTCCTGATTGCAAATTCTTGTTACTTGTTACTCCAAACTAGCAAAATATAGCATTTATGGAGCAAAGTGCTGTGGAATAATGAGAACATAACATTGTCTTAGCCTCAACTTACGAGTTTATCTTACTTTTTTCTATTTTGGAATTTATCCACAAGGATTTTCCTTTCATAGTATAGTTGTGTTTCATGGAAATGACCAACAGCAGGTAGCCCAGCTGCACAGTCCTTGAAAGAGGTAGGACAGGTCAGCTTGCCAGAGGATTTGAAATGTCTCTTAGATGTCAGTAAGGTGATGTATTGCTAGATTTGGTGGGAATTAAGATCTGTACCATGGCTACATGAAGGGAAAAATGAGCAATCCTCACCTTTTTGCAGTGATGGTAAATTCAAACTGAACCATTTTCATCTTGGGAATATGAAAGCAACTATTTGAAATCCTTGGGAAGACAAAAAGGTTTTTTAGTCAGGAGGGAACTGCTTTGTTAAAATTGAAAAAATTTTCTTTAACCTGCTGCATTTACCCTGCTTCTCTTTTTGACGTCATTGCTTGCAGAGCACAGGCACACTACCGTCCCCTCATGCTTTGCTGTGTGATGATATTTTTAGGATTTGGTTCACTTTTCTGTGTTGCACATCACAGATGATTTTTTTTTTTAAGTGTCAGCTAAAGTCCAGAATAAAAAATACTGGTTGCCCTGTATAAACAAAGGGAGTATTAAATAGTTAATTGCTTGATTGTGTACATAAAATGAAATGCAGGTAGGGAAACCTTAGCATTTAAAACTTGGGTGTACTGAAAAGCATTGCAAAGAAAGGAAACTTCTTATCTACTGTGTGTTGTTCAGGAATCTCAAAAAGCAGGCTGGCTGGCATGCCTGGAGAGGGGTCCTGCAGGGTGTTTGGGCACATTTAACCAGCTTGTCTTGCTGCAAAGGGGGAGTCTCACCTGGGCTGCCTTCACTGTTTGTGTGTGCTGGTTCCATACCAGTGAATAGCAGCTGCAGGTAGGCTAACGTATTATTTAGTAACTGTTTATATTTCCTTGGTTTACACATAATGGCATTCAGATTTCTGAGAAACAGCAAAATAAAATGTATAAAGAGGAATTTAGTTTGTTTAGGAAGCTGTATGTTGAAAATTGTAAATATTTTTGCTTGTCGAAAGTTAATATTTGTTCTAATGGCAGTGTTTTGGAAATAATCTTTTGTTGATTTTTATCACCATCTGGTGAACATGATGCAGAATGGTCTTGAATTCCTTGGATATCTTGATATGGGTGGATAGGTAGCCATGTGTGATTTACATCTATCTTACCAGTTTGAGATCAAAACACAGGCAGATGAAACTAAATAGAAGAGCAGCGATGGAAGCCGAACAGCTCCAAATCATCCCTCGTCCTTATCCAGCTGCTGTGCACACTCCCTCCTCCCACAGCTGCTTCTTGGTGAGACAGTTCAAGAACTGGTGTACTGTGAATGAACATTGTACTTTAAACTTGTAAATGGTGAAGCTTTTATTCTTAAATGGATTAATGTAGCTGATCAGTTCATGTGCAAGACAGTCTTGAACGCTTTGCACAACTTAAGGGTTCTTAAAAATGAAACAAATCTCTCAAATACGTTTATTTCTTTTCTGTATTGAACTTCTCTTACTAGCAGGCTCTGATAGAAGGGAAAAGCCCTTCTGAAGGTGTGCAGGCATGTAGCTAGGGCATGTTTTTTCAGGCCTTTGAACTAGGTTAGGAATGTGTCTCAAGATGGAAGAATGAATAGTTACTTGGTGCTTTTAGCCTCGGGGCTTGAAACTCGCAAGAGGAATGTTATTGTGTCTTCAAAGCCTATTTCACACAAGCCTTTGTTGAGTAGGAACTTGGAGAGTCTTTGTATTATCATGCACACAACAAAAAGAGCCAGCCACCTAATTTGATCTAATTGGGCAGCAGTGGTGAGATGTTTCTTCAGTAGGGAGGCCCTGGAAAACAGGGTGCATATTTTTAATTAGGAAATACCCTTTTGGAGCGAAGGGATTACCTACACAGACATTTACCATGAGCTTGCTAAAGCTCTCTGATGATACTGATGAAATTCCCCATATGCACATCCCCTCTTTTTCCCTCCTCCCTATGTAGTGCTTTCCCAGGAAGAGAGCAAATATTTACATTTCTTTGAAATTCTGTTTTGACCCCGAGGTGGTGGTAGCACATCCCTGGAGAAGGCAAGCTGAGGTTGAGAAAGTGGGGTGGTTCAGGTTGAAGTAATTTTTGTCTTGCTTTCTCAAAAATAAACCTGTATTTAGGACTACATATGCTGTAATATACTGCCGAAGTCAAGACAGGCTGTCCAATCAGTTTAACTCCCAGATGTTTAGAGGAAACAAACCCATTGCTCTAGTGAACGTGATTGGTGTTGCAAGTGCTAAAACCTCATTTTTGAGATAGCTGCTTCAGTAGATACACAGAGAAATTTATTCTCATTTTAGTATATTACTTACCTAATGCTTATTCAAAACTGAATGAGATCAACTCAACAAGTGTGAAAAGACAGAACAGATTTCCTTTCTTAAGTTTTTGAGTTAAAAAAAACCTCCAAGAACTTTACTCAGTCTGAAATTTTGAATTCTTTAGTAGCTAAGCCCACTCAATTTCACCTCCTAAATGGAGATGAAGCTTTAAAAAATATCTTTAAGTGCAACATTTATTTTGTTAAGTAACTTCCTTGTGTGCTCAGGGATTTCATTAGTTTTTATCTTGATTTTCCTTCAAGCACAGCTTGAAAAATCATAATATAAAATTTAAATGGCTACAAAATAGTGACCTGTATTGGTCATTAATTTTCTATCAAGAATGTGCATAAATATACACTAACAGTATTGTCTAACTGGAGACTACACTAAATGCTAAGTTAAAAGGTTATATTGCAGATCCGCATGATGTAGTGGTTATCAGTGTTTCAGAATGACCGTTACGAACATAAATAAGTTTCCTGTTTTGCTAATCTAAATTTGATTATTTTAATCACTTTAATTTGAATTAATCCACCATGAAGCCAAGTGTCAGTATGTACATGATAATTAAATGTATTTGAACGGATATAATCATGCAGAGTTGAAGTGTGGGCGCAGAGGAGACCTGGTTCCAGGATGTCACCTGATCCAGAGGAGCAGGAGTAGACAATACATGCGATGACTGGAGGTTGGGAGTGGGAGAGGAGGAAACCACAAGTATGGAATACCGGTGGTGAAAGGTCCTGAAGGATAAGAGTGACAGAAGGGCTGTGTAAATTGGCCAGTTTGTGGGTCTTCTGTAAAAGACCTTTCACAACGTTAGAGAAAGGAGAGTTGTGTAGGAAGGGTGCAGGGGCTGAGTGAGAAGAGAGAGGAATTGGAATAGTGCTGGGAAGCTCAGATTTCAGTTGATGTAATTGGGCTTTGATGGCTTGAATGATTCATAATGTTTTAGCTTGATAGGCTGTTCTAAAATTTTAAACGTAGGTATGAATGAAATTACTCGTGCTGATAACATTGTGGGATTGCAGCAGTGGAAAGCATTGATGTACCAAGAATTGTTAGAGGAAAAGAAATGTATAAGATGTTCATAATTTTCATGTAGCCATATTTTGGAGGAAGGTTTGAATGATCCTTCTGTGTGAATGTGCTATGAAGTATTTTTCACCTTGGTGGGCAAGGGGAGGGATCACCAGTTGATGAAAATTCCTTTACCTACTTGAAGTTAGTGGGACTAGGGCAGCATGCCTCAATTTAGAATGTGGCCCTTTAACATTTTTTTTTCTTTCCTTTGCTGTAAGCTGTTAATACACTGTTCTTTTTGAATTAATAGCAAGTCCCCATTAATTTTAATTAGCTGTAGTAATGAGTTAGCTCTAAAGTGCTTCTGAATGATCTTAATTCAATGTCTAATTTATCTCCTACCTTGGTTATTTCATCTTTTCCAAAAATTCTTCTCCTGCAGATTGATGAGATGTTTGATCTATCTTGATTCAAGCTTGTTTACTTCTGTATTTGTTAAAGTAGCTCATCAGCTTTTATTCCTGTATCAAATAACTCCTGTGATGTTAATCGTGGATTTGGGTCACATTTCAGTGTTTGCATTTGGGTTGAAGGAACAGGTAAAAGCAATAAACTGTTAGGCTTTGTGCTTAGAGTAAGTAGGGCTAAGAATATGTAGTGGTAGCCTTTGAGTTACAGGATTCTTGTTATCTGTAGAACTTTGAAACCTGTTTGTAACTGATGCACTCTTACAGTAGCTTCTTACTGTTCTTCACTGTAACTTTTTGAAGGTTTTCAATTTGGTTTTGTGAAGTCAAGAGAGATACAAATCACCGTCTGGAATCTGTTTTCACATCTCTGGCCTTAACTCTGTTGGTGTTCTTTAGGTTCAGTTCATGCAAGTACATAGGACAGGATTAAGGCCAGGAAGAGCTGTGATAAGTATGGGCAATCATTCCAGTGCAGAAACTGAATGCAGGACAAAGGTTTACCATAAGCCTGAAGTGATGGAAGGCCTCTCTGTTGTTTCCGTCTCCTTGACCACCTGTTCCTCTGGAGACCTGATTTTGGCATGACTTGGAAATGTATTTAGGAGGGAATGTAGAAACACTTCTCTAGACAGCATCTTGCTCCTAGTTTAGTTAAAACCAACTGTGAAACCTCATCTGCAATGTTCTTTCAGGCAGCAGATCTTCAATGGAGCATCTTACGTGATTAGTGCCTTACACTGCCCTTGAAACCACAGCTGTCTTGACCTACACTGCTGATGCCTCTGGCCTGGCTTCTCCTTTTGCCAACTGCAAACCCTGTGTTTGAGGTTGCCTGCAGGGTTGCAGTGGAGCTGTGTCCTCAGTGATGTGTGATCCTGGCCGGCTGTAGCACCAGTCCCTCTGCCCTGGGAGCCTTTGCAGGTGTGCTGGCTTAGAATCCCAGGGGGTTTATCAAAACATCTTTGCTTCTTCACTCACCCTGGAGGTGCTACTTTGAAGCGTGAGTGCTGTATATTTATGCTGTTGAAAAACCCCCACTTCTCAATTACGGCTTGTTTTGGTTCAGGTGAAAAAATAGTAAGCTGTATCTGAGAAAAGCCATCTTTTACTGGCAAACTTGCACCTGCTGCTTTATCATTCATACTAGTTTAGCTGTCTGTGTTACTTATCTTCCTAAAGAAACCTTTTCTGCTGAAACCAAAATCCACTCTGAAAAATTAGTCTTTCTAGTTTAGATAAGGTCATATATATGTGGAAAACATTTTCAGGTGAAAATAAAGCATAGATGTAATGGCTTTGGACAGCCGTCTTCCAGACCTTGTATAGTAAGTCAAGGTGTCATATGAGAAACAGGCAGGGTTGCCACCTTTCTGCTTTGCAATTCTCAGTCAATTTTAGTGATTATAGGAGGATTCAATAAGTAACTGACTCTGATAGAAGAAACAGTTTCCCTGACCTCCTTATCTCATAGCAACTCAGATATCTGAGTCCATGGAAGATGATTTTTGTTCTTTTATTAAAAAATCTTTTGCATGCTTGTCCCCAGTGGTGTATTACAAAACAGAATGTCTGTTGCCTGGCAGATGTGTGATTATAAAAACAAAACTTGCTTTTAACTATTTGTTCTGACATGATGATCTACATTAGGAAGTAACCTCTTAAAGATATCTCTGCCTTTCTGCTACTCCATGCAATTTTTCCAGATGTATTTGAGTATAGTTGGAGAACTAAAATGCTCCAAGAGCTACTACAGTCATCTGTAACTTGGCTCTCTTTCTTTCCTTTCCCTTTCCCTTTCCCTTTCCCTTTCCCTTTCCCTTTCCCTTTCCCTTTCCCTTTCCCTTTCCCTTTCC
>JAWWMP010000011.1:16184705-16244991 GCA_035047865.1 Dendrocincla tyrannina
CGACGCTCTTCCGATCTATCTTCTGCTTTTGCTGCATGAAGTTTCTGTACTACATTTTGGAGGACGGCCCCTGGAAATGCTGCACATGATAAATGATGATTCTGGTGGTGATTGAACTGTGCTCAGGATGCAGCTGAGCCAAAATACTTTACTTTCTTAAGATCTTACATTAATCACAGAGGTTCTTAAGTCTTTTGTTTACTGTTACTGGTTAATTTTCTTGCATGACGAGCTGTTGTAGCTCTCTAATTTGGGTAAGTTTTTTGTATACTTTCTGTTGGTATTGTGGTGATTCAACTTGCCCAAATAGAGAATTCTTTAGCAGAGGTATCCTGCTTCAATCTCCAGTATTATTTTTAATTAGAATCATTTTCCTCCAGTGTTAGTTGAATTTTTACATTAACTCTTTAAAAGGTAGTTTTGAAGATTCTCCTTGACAGTTCTTTTTTCATTGTAAGGTGAAAGTGAGGACTGATAGCTGACAGATACAATTTCTGTCTGCCATGCTAGGGTATCAGAGTTGGGATTACAGGACCTAAATTCCTTCATAATAGTGGTCAAGTAGCTACAACCACGACCAGTCTACAGTTCTGTGGGCAATCCGTGGCAGGTTTTGTACTGTTTGCCATCAACAGTCATGGAGGTGTGATGTGTGTGGGGTGTTTTCATTTTGTTCTGTTGTTTTGCACCTTACTGCTGTCATGTTCCATAAATCTTCTGTATCTGGTAATTTCCCCACAATGATAAAACCAGCTCTGGTGGTCTTGATTGATCTCAGTTTCCTTCCTTGTGGCTTCTAGACATCACTCAAACCAAAGACTCCATTTGTTAACTCGCCCCAGCCTCAGAATAATTCCAGATCTGATGAAAAATGGTAGTACTGTTACTTTTGGGTAGCTAGATGCTGTGTCAGTGCTGAGGAATTCCAGAAGGCCCTCACATAGCCTAAGTGGGCAAAAACGTGGTGGACTAATGTCAGCATAGGTAAACATAAGTTTATAAACATAATTTTTTTCCAGTAAGGAAAAAATTATCCTAAACCATGCTTATGTGATGCTGAACTCGGAACTGACGGTTGCAGCCTGGAAAAAAGTCTTTGTGGTTGTCACTGACAGTTCTCCAGGATCATTGTCTGCAATGTGGAGCAGCAGCAGCCAAAAAAAGCCAGAAAAACATGGGCAGTGTGTGCCTTTTGCATCATCAGGGAAAGGTACTGAGGACAAGAAAATACCTTTTGTTGGTATTTAAAACATTTTGAGCACGGGCTCTGGTTTTTGTGCCCACATCTTAAGAATCTCCAGCTAGTGCCTTTATTTTGGGGAAGGTGCAGAGAGGGGCAGGCCCCCATGCAGGGGGAGGGTATGGCTGCCTCCTGTGCAGCTGTGTCATTGGAACGGTTTGCTTTAGAAGGTGGGTGGCTGAGAGTGGCAGTGTGATCAAGGGTTACAAAACCCTGGGTTGGTGGGTAAGGTGAATGCCAAACTCATGTTGATAGAAAGCCTGCAGTACCAGAATTACAGGACACTTGATGGAACTGGTTGGGAATCAGTTTAAGACAGATGAAAGAAAGTATTTGTTTACATAGCAGGTAGTGAATTTATGCAACTTGCAGCCAGAGGATGTTTTGAAAACAGGCCGTGTAGGCAGGTTCAAAGCAGGCTTAGTAGAGTTCATGGTCAGCAGGGAGAATGTGAGGGGAGTGGACAACAGAGCATGGTCTGTTGGTTCTCTCTCAACAGCACCTTTTCTGCCCGGTTGGAGATGAATTCTGAACTCGATGAACCATCGTCTGACACAGCTGCATGTTTCTGATATTCCTGAGCTCTCAGGAGTAGTGGGATGTTTTTGTCATTCACTTGAAATTATATTCTTATTCATGGCTGGGTTGGATGGAAGGCATGAATCCTCTCTTTTTTTTTTTTTCTTTTCTTTTTTGTTATGTTCAGTAAGCTGCACCTCCAAGGGAGACAGATCTACTTGCTTAAATTCATCAATGCCACAAACTGAGGTAGCTACTGCTTCCTAATAAGCTGGAAAGAAGTTTCCTTTTCTCTATCCAGGAAAAAAATACTGGGAAGTCCATCTGGGAATGTGATTCATCTGGGCCACACTCATAATTTTCCTTTCAGATTCCAAAGAGAGGTTTGGGATAGTGCTCAGATACTAGTGATAAGATTTTATTTGGACTTGGCTGCTTTCAGTTGTAGTGGTAAGCAGGGGCACTGCTGTTTATGTAGCAAGACTCCAAACACACTTTTTATCACTGATCAGTGGGACATAGTCCCTGGCATTTGGTTACATCCCAGTGTGCTTTGAGAATTGTTACTCAGCCCCTCATCTCCCAGTTACCAACACTGCACATGGTGCAAATAAGTGGGTGGACCTTGCACAGGAGTGAGAGTAAACCCACAGCCTGAAGTCATTGAATGGGAGCAATTCTTTTGCTAGTCTGGAATAGAATATTACAATATTTTCAAGTAAATGCATTTTTTTTAAAGCCTCACAAAGTGAACTTCAGTATAGCAGTGGCATGTAGGGTGCTAACCACTGGTAGCTGGAAGACAGTGAGCCTAGTGCTGTTAGTGGTTTTATGTTACATTTTTAGAATTAATTTTGGGTGGATGTAATGTAAATGAGAGATTAATAAAGAAAACTCGGAGGTTTTTTGCATAATGTTATGGCTGAAAAATAGTGAGGGCATTTTTTTCAAAAGTGCTGGGGTTTTATTTTACTTTTAGTTTCAGTGTCTTAAAACAGGGAAATAAATGTCTCATTTTTAATGTAATGTTCTGCAATGTATTTTATCCTGCAGGAAAACTTAATTAATGGAAAGAGCTAGGTTATGTCTAAATCTGGACATTGTTGAGCTTCATCATAGTCTAGTGTCAAGCTGCTCTGAATCTATCACTATGAAGGCTGTGCTAGCAAGAGTTATTATTCATGTGGATATATGCATCTGAATTTTTCCTGCTGGAGCATGGTTGTCTTGGAAGAGCGCTGGGTATGAACCCTTTGAGGGCTCGTCCTGGTTTCTTCCTTCCTTCCTGGGCCCCACTTTCCCTTGCCACAACTCTGCAGTAAAATTTGATAGCTCAAAGTGTAAATGAATACTGAGTTATATAAGTCCTTCCTTGAAAAAGACTGTAAATCTCAGCAATACACTTCTTAGAACACAGGAAAGGAGCTTCTGTTTATGGAAGGAAGGGAAGATTGGGTTAATTTTATTTTTTTTTAAAATAAATACCGAATAGAAGTGCAGAAAGTAAAGCTTCCTCAATAACTTCAGAACCAACCAACCCCCACCCTAGCTTTTCTTTGACCAAGAGTTACTTTCTTACTGTTATGAAATAAATCAAATATGTCAATATTTACTATTCTGTGAACAGTCTTTTAATATTTACTGTTTGAGCCAGCTCTGTACCCTTTTTCCATTCATTTTTGAGAGTGTCTAGTGTTTCTACCTGGGGCACTGAAAGTACTCTTAAATGTTAATACTGTATTTAGTGATGAAAATAATACTCTAATTGGCATTAAGCAAGTTTGGTGAGGTGATCTAAAAGCCCTTCTTGGTGAGTGGACAAAAAGCACTAGAAGAATACAGATGGAGAGGTTGGTTACATGATGAGCGCTGACACTGCACACCTGGGCATACAAGTATGAGGATTTTGGTTGCTTTGGTTCCAGTCACAGCACGCACCAGGGAAAAACAAGTGTATTGAGAAAGCCTCCTTTGCTTTTTGTCCCTTTCTAGGATGTTCCTGCCTGAGTGGCAGTGTCTCTGTTTCTGTGGAAGTTGTTTTTTTCCCCAACTCTATTGTAGAGCAGAAACTGAAATTCAATCCAACTTTCTAATACATATATATGTATTCCTATTGGCAGCTGGATTTGAAGCTTTCCTTGGCTATTTAGCTTTGAGAGGTTGACAAAAGGTGTTTGAAATACTGTTCTCCCATAATGAGGTAACTGACCATATTGTAACATGTCAGGAAGGCTTCTGGGGCAGCTAGAGGGTTTGGAGAAGCAGTGGAAAACATGCAGGTCCAGATCAGCCAGAAAGAGGGGACAGCTGCAGTGTGTTACCAGGAACAGAAAAGAGGCAGTCTGGTTATATCAAATGTAAGCAGAGCCCCTTAGGAAGGGAGAAGCCTGTTACGAAGCAACAGGCCATATGATTAATATGTCAAATAAGCCACGTTCTGAGTTCTGGCTAGTGCAGCCTATCTGTGCATTTGAGCTTAGAATGTAGGGTTATTTTAATATCTTTTTAGATGAAGTTCTGAAGGCTCCAAGTCTCTGTCTGCAGCCTGGATCTCTGTTCTCTCTGTGTTGCAAAAAGTCAAACGTTGTGATATTCCCATGACAGCCTCACTAATCCAGCTGCTGTTAGGAGTGACCATAGCCCGGTCACATGTAGAGATTACTGAAGCTACAAGCTAAAGTGTTGCCACTGATATTTTGCACAGTCAAGTTCTCATGCCTGAAGTTCTGTTAGCAGAAAATTCCTTCTGTAACTCTTGGAGAAATATGTGAAGTATCCACATAATCTCCTCAGCCTCCCTGTTCCCACAAATCACAGGGTGCTTTAACAGACATGGTTACCATATTCATTATGAGAGGGCTGAAGTCTTGTTGCATAGTCTCAAAGTTAACTGTAACACCTTCTTGGAAGTTATCTCAAACTGTGAGATTTGTGGGGTTTTATATTTAGCTCATTGTCTGCTATAGTTGGCATTGAGACTGGTTATAGAAGGGTAGCTGACTCCTCAGGAAACACACTTGCATTTCATGTTACTTAAAAACACACATCTGTCTTTTTGTCATCTCAAAATCGGCTCTGCAGGGTAAGATTTGTTGGCATAACTCTTTTGTTTACTCCTTTATTTCCTTCAGTATGGAGGATATGAGCCTCCCTCTGCATCTTCTCACTTGGCCACACACTTGTCTTGACACCCCCCCCAGCCCCCGATGGTGCTCAGCTTGCCTTCTAACTTCAGTTTGGCATAGGCAGCCAAGAGTGGAAGCTGGAGGTGTTGGCTTTCAGAGCAGCTCTGCTGAGTGAGCCCCACACAGCTGTGCTCCACACGCTGGGCCCGCACGCTGCCCTCGTGTCTCTGTTCCCCAATACAGTGGAGCATCTAATTAGAGAAGCAATGTAATTACATAGTGCTCAACTTTGACTTTTTAAGAAAAATGAAAATATCTGTATGGCTGTGATATTTTATATTGATAGTTGTGCTCAATGCCTTGTTAGGACCTTTGGGTGATATGGAAAGAAGGATTATGTTGAATTCCTTCAGATTATTCTGTGATTGGTGTGAAAACAAAATACAACACAAGCGAGAAGTTTTTATCTTCCCCTCTCCCCAGTAAATGCTTTTTATTAACTTGCAGTTCAGTTGCATTCTCTCAAGGTTAGTTGTAGTCGTTCCAAAATTACAAAAATAGATCCATCTAGAATGATGGTTCCCAACTGATGTGCAGGGACATGCAGAAGAGCCAGCAGGCAGTTAGATATGCTTTGAAATCTGGAGTAATTATAGCTGTCTCTCTGAAGTGTTGCATTCAGGTTGTAAGCACACTTATGCAAGGATTTTGGCAAATGCATGTAGGTACAACATGGAACAGTTAATGGATGGAGGAGAATGCTGGGAAGAAGCGTTGCTCAGGAGAGTTAAGATACATGGGTGTCAGGTACTTATCTGGTGTGAATCTTATTTGACGATTTGTTTCCTAGGGATGTAAACTCATGTTTTTTCTTAGTGTAACTCAGAGCTTTTACTGCACTTCAAATGTTCACATTTGTAGCAGCTAGAAAAATTGCAGTGTAATGATCATGTTAGTGACATGTCTGATACTCTTGCTTGTTCTTTGTTATATGTGGTTACTATAAATATCTTGCTGCACATGAAACAGAACCAACACCATCTTTTCCTTTTTTAAAAAACCCTCCCAGCTTATGCACTGTATTAGAAAACCTGATGCTGTGAATTTCCAGTTTTAATGTAATTCTTCCTTTGGAAGAGCTATCTGGTTTAGCTGCACCTTTTCATATGATCTTTGTTCAGTGTTTGTGTGGAAATAATTGTTTGTGCATAGCAGAACATCCAGGAGATGCAGCAAGGTTTTGGGGCTGGATTTGCTGCAGCTGCTGTGCAGTAGTCGGTGTGTCCAGCTGTTTCCCAGCTGCTGGAGTGTGCACAGGCACACACGCACACACCCCCTTTAACTTGGTGTATGGTAGCCCAGGCCTTGCTGCTTGTCTGTGGTTTGAACCACCCTATCTGCTTTTTCCAAATTAAAGGTATACATGAAATGAGGGAAGAAAACTGTGAAGCAGAGGACTTTTTAGAGATGCTGTGCACTGTGGGTAGGAAGCATTTAGTAATGGTCTTTCAAAATGATAATCGGTATTTTTCACTAATGATAATACAATTAAAACACTAAACAATCCATTCCAATATTTTTTCACTTCCCACCACCCAACTAGTAAGTTTACAAATGGAGTATCAGCTGCAGAAGGAGCTGCATGTTGTGGGGCAGGGAGTGCAGTTAGTTTCCTGAGCTGGAAAGGGGCCAAATCCAAAGAAGGTGAAGTGGGGCTGGCGAGGCCTTTCCCCTGTAACCTAATCCAAAGAACAGATAAATTCTTTTCAAAGTTAAAGCAAGTAATGAGTTCCCTCTTGCTAAACCAGTGTTATAGTGATTTATAAATGACTGCTCGTTTCATTACAGCCTGTAAAATAGAGGGGCTTGAAACTATATTTTTTTAGGTATGTAGACATGAGATCAATTTTTTGTATTTTATTTTATGTTGGCATATCTGCCCTTATGTGGGTTTATATGGGTACTGACAGTGTATTTGATCTTCACAGAAACAATCACCACCAAGGGCAGAGAATGGTTTAAAACTACAGGAAGGCCAAATAAAGCTTGTTAACATAGACTTTGATTTCAGTATTGTGTATACAGGGCCTATTTTAAGCTTTTTTTTCTGATAAACGTTAAAATCACTGAAAGTTAAAGTCAAGCTATATTCTCACAAGACACCTGAGCCTCTATATGAACTGTTTCCCCTTTTGGGGAAACTTTACTTCCTGCCCAAACTTCCTTTGGCCACTGCTGTAGTCCGAGTTGCAGGGCTATTTGAACACTGTTTTGTTGCAGGTGAAGGCAAAAGGTAATCCAGCTCAAAGTCCTGTTGCTCACATAAAGGCTGTCCCTTAACTCTTAAATGGTTTTAGTGTTTCTGTTTTACCTCGAAAGGTGAAGCTTGCAGGCTGCCTCAGGTCAAGAGGGCTGAGAGCTTTGGAAACTTCTGGATCATGTTTTGGGTGCATTGTTGTGGAATGATTGATAAATCTGTGCACACAATTTTTACCTGGAGCTGGACTGTGGCACATACTGTAGACATTTGAAAGAAATGCTGAAATAAATTTTGCTTTATGCTAGCCTTCATGAACAAAGTAATAATGCTTGGATATGTTGTGTGCATATGTATATAAACTTAAATGTATCAGTCTGTATGTATGTGTACCTCTGTGAGTATAGAAGGAGAGGGAAATAAAACAGTTTTGTGACAAATGAAGGCAAAAAGTAGGATAGGTCACATGAAAACACATATATAAATGATTGCAATATCAAGGTGGTCAGCAGTAGGGTGAAGTGTGCCTTGCTCTCCCTGCCACAGGACAGCAGGAACGTCTGGGGTACCCTGTCTACTCAGGCTGCAGTTTAGTTTGCATAATGCTATAGGAAATGCAGTGTTTTAAAACTACTGTTGTTTGTCCTTCATTCAGCCACAACATGTTTTGATTTGTATGGAGAGTATTTTAAAGACTGGATGCTTTGGCAGTGTAAACAATTGGAAAAGGAAATTGCAGCTGTTTCCTATTACTATCTAATATTATGCTCATCTGTGGCCTCTAAGTAATGGGCACTTGTTTACATATTACAGTATATGGATTATAATTTTATAAACATAGTTTATAGTTGCATATTGGTTTCCTAAATAAAAGAAAGAAAAGCAGTAGTAGCTTATAGAAATGCTTGCACTGAGACAGTGGTGGAAGTCCAAAGCAGCAGCTGGTGTAGGAGGGTGGGAGCAGGAGGCCCCTGCTTTAAGCACTGTCCTTCCATAGCTCACATATTCTTTCTTCATGCGCAAATCTGTTTGTTGCTACTAATGACTTTTGCTTACTAAATTTGAGATTTGTCGTAAATGAGGATTACAGAATTGTCTTCCTGTAACTGAATCTGATTTGTACACCATTAAGTGAAGGAGAAAGTTGTCTTCAAATACTTTAAAACCAAATGTTAGTAAACATCTGTGTACTCCCCTGGTTTAATCACTGTATCTAAATTGCAACTGTGGGATGTTTCCAAACCCCTGTTTTCCTTTCTTATATTTCCATTAATTTTCAATGAAGCATGGCTTTGTTTAGTGAAGTGGGTTAATATTTTCTATATTTTAAATACAGCATATAATTGTAGAGGTCAGTTCAACATTTAAAATACACAGCTTGGAAATCTTACACGTCTGAATATGTGACTTTTTGTCATTATAAGATTGCCCTGACTGAAAGAACAATGCAGAAAATTTTGGTTATTTATTCCTCTCTTGAATATTTAAGCTTAGAAATAACAGCAGCAGCAAGGTGTCTTCAGAGCACAGAAAAGAAAATAAGTGTAGAAGAGTATGTGAGGACATATTCTTAAGCCCGTCTGAAAGACACTTGAAAGATTAAAACAGTAGCAGAAGAGGGGGTTTTGTAGGACTTTTAATTAAAAATCTGAGTTTACAGTTATGCAGAAATTGTGCTAGCAAAATTCTGATGCTTTAAGATAACTTCCTCAGAATTTGAACAGGGAATCATAAATTTTGTCTGACAATATGGAGGTTTGGGGGTGGATGTTTGTTTTTGAGGCAGGGAGCTGTCCTGGTGGGATTTTTTTACAGTAATGCCATTGAACTACTTTTTTCATGCTACTATAATCTACTTTAGCTCCTTTTTGTATATATACATACTTAAAGACAGTGGTGCTACACTTACCTTTTGTACAGTGCATGTGATAAGTAAAAAACTCATGGTACCAGAAAGTGTGATAAGCAATATACCTTCTGATGGAATTCTAAACTGCAAAATATATATTTTCAGTATGACAGCATATTTGCCAAGTTTTCTTTTGTTCCTGAAGTGACTTTAAATGATGAAATATATATAAAGAAAACCTTTTTAATAATATGAAAAACCTGCTGTTATTGGAAAACAGCTGGGCAAAATAACATAGGCTGAGTTCTCTTTGCTTGTTGGGATGTGTACTTTTTTTCTCCCAAAAGACCATGAAAATTGAAATTTTCTAACAAAAATGGTAGCTATATCATAATTAAAGCCTTCATTGAAGAGAATTGGACCTAAAATTAGAGTATTTTTGTCTCTGTCATGAACTCACAGATGGAAAGTAGAAGTTGGAATACTTCCTGCAATTCTTAGTGTGTTCTCCTTTACTGTAGCAAGGACATTCAGAGCCCCCACCACTGAAGCTGCAGGGAGTTTCCAAACGTACACAAGAACTTAAAAAACAAATGCAATATTCTGTTGGATAAAGGAAGGATAGAGGAAGAGTTTATAGCTGGCTTCTGAAAGCAGAAAGTGTTTTAAAAGGGACTGAGCTGTGCAACTTTTTATTGTGGAATTGGCTTTGGAAGCCACTTAGCACTGGGTGCCATCAATGGCATGGCTGCTTGGATGCAGTGCTGTGGTTTGGATTCCCTTTATAACAGAGACCAGAGTGATGGGAACTTTCTTGAAAACTGCACTGCTGCTTGTCACAATCACTGATTATTTTTTAAATTATCTTTTTAATTTTATTTTATTATTTCCATCTACTTTGCAGGCTGTCTTCTTCCATCTCAGACATATGTTTGATCTGCACTTGCTTCTTAAAGTATAATGCAGGCTTCTGTTTTTTAAGTTACATCCATAATGCTGAATGGAACATTACCCTCCTTGTTTGACCTCCCACATGCAATGCACAATCCATTAAATCTCATGTAATATTTAAGAATTTAATACATTCTTTGCATAACATAACAGTAATAATACTGACAAAGCACTGCTCCAAGCAAAACTGCTTATACAAACAGCTGATCTGTGAGCGGTGGAACTAATGAAGCCATGCTTCCTATAGATTTGTCTCATATATTAACTGCCCTTTCCCCCCTCTGCTGCTTTCTGCTGTGTCTCATTGGCAGTGCTGGGGCTGAGGGTGGCTGCTGACCACCCTGCTCTGCACCTTATTTTGGGAAGAGGTTTAAGTGCATCATCAGGGACTTGTAATCACTGAGACTGTCAGCAGGCCAAGTTAGTTACAAATTGTTGGGAGACTGGGTGGCCAGTGGTACAAGTTTGTGTGGTAGGTTATGAGAACAGAGACCTTTCCATTTTATGAGATTATATAGTGCAGTGATACAGCATGATAAGGTTGATTTTTTTATTTATTTTGTCAAGGTTAATGTTTAGTGGATGTTTTCAGTCACTGATTAAGCAACACATCTTAATGAGATGAGATACCATATACAATTCCTTCAGTGTGTATGCTAAGCCTTTAATCTGTATTACTATATGCTTTTAATTTTCAATTGACTTATACTAATAGCTTCTAAAGGGTTATCCTTAATACTGGATTTGACAACTGGCATAAAATTTATGTGGTACAATAATACAGTGTCTTATCATGTAGTGAGATTCTTGCTGATACTGTTGTGAATGACTTTCATTATATGGAAAGAATTTCATGTAGCATGTTTTTTTAAAGGGTTTTAAAATTAGTGAATTAAGATATCTGAAAATTCTGAGTTGAGAAAAACTTTACCTACTTTGACTTTTGCTTGTGTAATTACACAGCTTCATAATGCTCAGTTAGGGTTAAAATTAAATAACTAATGTGACTGTTGATTAGTTTCCCATTTAAATCATGGCAGTTGAGCAAGTGAAGGTTAGTCCATTTAGGCTGTTGGTAACTTCAAAATATAACATTGGCAATCATTCAGACTTTTAGGATTTTGCTGAATGAAACTCTAAAGAAACAGCAGTAAAAGACTTGGTTTGTCTGATTGGTCTTTATAATGTGGATTTAATCTACAGCTGTATCCAAATGGGCTCCCCCCTCCCCAAGTGCCTGCCAGGTGCTGCTTCCTCTGCCCATGTACTTCAAACTTGATACAGCTCCATTGTTTGGAATGAGAATTGTATTTCCTTTGTGCTCTTTATCATCCTGTATTTACTATTTTCTTGTTACTATGGTTTCTGGAAATAAATTGGATGACAGTTGTTTTGAAAACCTAATCTATATACAAACAAGTTTTTCAGTGTTTAAATGGTGCAATGAATAGTTTAGCCATGAACTACCTCAGAGCTCATTAAAGTGCTCAGCATTGTTATTGAGGTTAATCCCGTTGCAGTCCAGAGTATGTTGATTGCTAATTCAGTGGGAGGGGTAGGGTAGAGTTCTTGCTTTACCAGTAAGGCTTATTTTCTGATTCTGTATGGAATTTTGTTGTCGTCTTTTTTTTCCTAGCTAAAAATTCTATTTGCATGTAGAGTTTACTTACTTTTATAAATCTGTTTTAATATGGAATAATGCTTGGCCATACGTACAGTCACACTCAAATGTTACTTATTTTTGTAAGCATTGGTACTTTTGCCCTGACCTTCGTGCATATGCATTCTTGTTTAAGACCATGTAGCAAGAAACTTGTATTTCCCACATACAACATGTCTTTCAGTTGTAGGCAGTGATCCGAACTAAGCATTTTTTCAGTTCTTTTTATTCTCAGCAGTGTCTGGCTGGCCCCATGTTTTATTTATAGTACCTTGTCCAGATGCTGCACTGCGTCTGTCGTCATGTGGGCACTGTCAAGACAATTCCCACCCTGCTGGCTGGCCCCTGGCACAGTCTGAACTCTTCTGTCAGGTAGCAGTTCACAGCTCACAGGCAGAGCATTGAGACATGGTAAGATTAAGGCAGAAAAATAATTCCCTTGATGTTCTAATGACTATGCATGTTTGAGACACCATGACTTCCTCTGCCTCCTCACGAGAAAATTTTATGTAGAAAATAAATGGGATAGATGTTTTCCATGAGACCAAGGCAAAGTAGCTTGAGTAGAACTATATGTCAAGTCAAACCAAGAGCAGAATTAGATTTTGGGTCTTTCTGCATTCAGCTGTGTGTTGTCCACCTGCCTCCAGGTTGTCTGTCCCAGCCACAGCACTTCATTGTTGACAGCTTTGGGGTTATGGCTGATGCTTTGGATCTCAGTTGTCAGGTCTGAAGTGCTGGAAAGAGGAAAATGCCATGTGACTCCTCGAGAATTTATGGCAGAGATAGAAGGTAAAAAGGTCAAGTCAAATGAGTACAAATTACTAAAACTAGAAATAAATTGTGAATTTATGTGGATGTACATGAACATATGTTCTTACTGAAACAAATGATGTCAGATGTCATAGTCTTGTAAGATTTGTTATCTTGGTCTACAGAGCAGAAGACAGTGGGTCAAAGTGGTTAATATAATTCATTTGATATCACACCGATGGTGGTGTCTTGGTGAAAAGCTAAAAATGTGTTTAAACTATTGTTTTCTAGTCCGCCTTCAAAGTGGAATAAACTTTGCTGTTGCTTTTTGCATTTTATCAAAAGCCTTCTCCTTTGACTTTGTTAAAGTACAACCTTTAATTTGTTTTCAAATGTTATGTCTGCTGTGTGGTAGTTTTTTATTAAGGTGTAGCAGACAGTGTCACAATATAATGGATGCCTTGTTTCTGCCTTGGCTTTTGAAACTTCTTGGTCCAATTTTGTCAACTTTATGATATTTTGTTCTTATCCTCTCCTCCCTCTGTTTTCTTGGCATGTTTTTCACAATGTGTTTTCCAGTACCTCCTTATTAACCTTTTTTTTGATATTTAATGCACTGTTGTTGTGAATTGAGGAAGTGTTTCATCCAAAATCACTGCAGAACTTCCTTCCCACGCTGCTGCCAGACGTGCTGCGGACTAGCTACTTAATTTGCACTGGCAAAATTTCAAAGTGAAGGTCAGCTGGCCAGGTTATCCCCCTGCAGGGCTTCTGTATCCCTTCCTTTAAAATGCCATTTTTCTTCTGTCTGTTCTGTGTTTTCCCCTTATTTGTCCATTGGGAGGGAAATGGCTCCAGCAAAGCTGAATGGTGTGAATCCTTCCTTGCTTGAAGTTGTAACTCTCACCATTTAGCATGTATCATGAGAACAGTTTCAAGGCAGTTGAGACTATTTATGTAGGGTTTTTAACATGTTGTCAGAGAAAAGTAAATCTGGCAGAAAATGAGCATTATAAAGTCGGGTCAGAAAAGCACAGGAAAAAGTGGCTATGGAATTGGGCAACTGGAATGGGGAACCAGACCACAGTGCCAGAAAGGCACGTGAAATACAGATTCACAGAAGAATAATGAAAATGAATATGCAGCAGCTGAGATTTGTTTTGCTTATATTACACTTATATGCTTATATGTTACATGTTGCTGAGCTCCACTGTTGATGTAATTTAGTTGATATAATAGGAGCACAGCTTCAGTGCACTCAAGTTTGGTGAAATTAGATTGTGTATTTAAAGTGTTAGCAAGCTGGAGGGGGTGTGAGTGCATCTAAAGGCACCCAAGTCATTTGCTTCCCTATAGACAGAGCACTTGTAATAATTCCCAGTATCAATGGGTTTTATTGAATTCCAAACTGCCATAAAAGTGATTTTAAAAAAGAGTTCTAAGAAAGCTCTTTTGAAAAACAAATTGCATAATGCAGTTGGCTCTGGATCCCCCTCATTAATATGGTTCATTTATGGTTATATGTTTGATAAAGATAAATACTGAGCAGTGTTTTCCTCTTTGAAGGGTATACCCATACAAAGTGCACTTCCATTGCTTTCTTGAACTGCGTGCATGTTATTCGGTCATCAGGGGAAGTGAGAATGTCCCAAATTCTTCAGGGTTAGGCTGAAAACTTGGTGGACTGAACAGTTCAAATTCCAAAATAATGAGTGACCCCAGTTGTTGAATTTGCAACTTTCTTTGAATCTTAAAACCAGAAGCAATGTTGTCCTGCGTGGGCTGAAGCTATTAACAAGGTGATGCACTTTTAGGGTTTGATATCCCTTATCACGGCAGTCTGGACAGGGGAGAAGACCCTGGACCAGTAGTGGGTTTGTTTGAGGGATATCAAGCTCAAACAGTGCTGCCAGGAGTATTTAGAGGAGTATTATGAGAAGATTTGCATGAACGTGGAGTCCTCATCTCATAATATCCCTGGCCGCATAATAACACCGTTACTTTCAGTCCTGAAACAAAGGGAGTTTTCATTGTAAGGTGGTCTCAGCCTTTAGTTGATTAGTCAGCTGGACTATTAGTAAAGGAAGGGGAAAGATCCAGCTCATCAGCCCTTACAAAACTGGAAGAAACAAACATGAGTATGCCTTCTATGATGTCACACCTTTTATTGAGATACACTTCCCATATTTTGCATTTTGTGAAGAAACAATCAACCAAAAATCTACAGGCTGTATCTTGGATTTTTGTACCTTTTGCAACTGTTGGACAGTTGTTTTGTCACTTGCTTAGCTGTATCACTGCAAGAAAAGTTGTAGAATTGCTTTACTAAACATTCTGTTGAGTTTGAGCTCTTTTTTTCTAGATATAGTCATATCTTGTTTCTTTTAGTCTTTAAAAAAAAATCAAAAAACTTTTTTTTTTTTTAAATTGAAAAGATGAAATATTTAATCAGACACTCATTATTTGGGTCATCAGTCCACTTCAAACCTCTGAGTGCTGCTGATTTTGACTAATAGAACAGGAGATCCCTTCGGTATTTTTTCTATGTAGAAACTTTGTGAATTCCTTTTTCAGTATCTTTTCCTACCAGTGCAGGAACCTGGCTCGTGTCCTCTTTGTAGGTGGCACCAGGCAAATCCAACCTGCAGCAGGTTCCCTGTCCCATGCCAGGTGCCCGGGCCAGCAGCCCTTGGCTCCGGGTCGGTGGCAGTAGCCTTTCTTGCTGACCTCAGTGATGGGGTTAGTTTTCTCTTGAATGAGTTTAAATCAGGGTGACATGCTGTGAAGCTGAAATCAAACATACGAATTCTTTGCTGGGCAGCCGCTCATCCAAAGAATGTGTGTGGTTTAGTTTGTGCTTTCCCACTGTACTTACATCCCAGGAAATGGGTTCTTAAATGTAAAAACCTGGCCTTCTGCTCATCTTATTTTTACAGTCTAAGAGTTGGGTTTTTTTGTTGCACCTTCTGTTTCTGGGGTGAAAATGTTTTGTTCTTTTTGTTTGTTTGGGTTTTTTTTATTTTATTTTATTTTTCCCCGATGCAATACATTACTTTTGTCTGAACTAATAGCAGAAAGACCGTCTCGTCTGTACCTTTTCTTTAGGTTCCTAGAGCAGTGAATTATTAAATACATAAGGAAGGAAACGGGGTGGAAACACCAAATCCAGCTGTCCTGCCTGATAGGAAAGGACTTGGTGAAACCCAGTCGTCAGTAATTCCCCACTTAGGACATTCACAGGAAAGCTGAATAGGCATTTTGGGGTACAAGGAAGAAAAGCTTCTCTATTAAATGTAGATTACAGCCTGTCAAGTTAAATAGCAATGTGGTAATTACTTTGTTTGGTTCTGTTTGGGGTTCCTTTTGTTAGGCTCAGGCTGCAATTAACGCACTGGAGCAGCCATTGTTCTCGCCCGCATTCCTTTGCTCTTTCGGCGTCCGTGCGAGTGGGAAATGGCTTATTTGCATCTCTTTGAAAAGAAGTTATTTGAGCTAGCTTAAATTTTGGTCGGTGTTTTTAATTTATCCAAACGAGATACTTCCTGTATCTGTCCGCGCGTCCGTAATGCCAATTAAAATGTAAGCAGGCACTCCTGCTGCTCGGCGCGGTGGTCACGGAACGGGGATGGACCCGGCTCTGGGGGGGTACCGACCGATTCCCTACCACTGGTGATGGCTCATGCACATGTCACCATGACGAGAGCTGCAACTGAGTTTCTCAGGACGTCTTAATGTGTTTACCTTGTGTCGGATTTCTAAAGACACTCGGCTGTACCTGCCCAGGCGAGGGTTGCCCAGGCTGGGGAGTTCTGCACGAGTCCTCTGGAGTGTGTTCGTAATGGCTCTTCTTTTGTTTTGAGCTTTTGTTCCCGAGCTTTTTATTTTTTACGAGGTAGATCTGTTCAGTATGTGGTAAATCACAGAATAAGATTCTCTCTATGATCCTAAAATAAACAACAAATACATTTACTTCTAAACCCTTTTATTTAAAGCTAGTAATTATGACAAGGAGTCTTCAGGCAGTCCTTCCTCATGGTTTCAAATGAGGTGCTGGTGGGATAGCTACAGTTCTGGAGAATATGTTTGGTTGATGGCAGAGTTGCAAAATTATCCTCCTTCCGTAGATTTGGAAAAAATCTGCATTTTCTTCAGTCAAAAATCATCTTTGCATTGACCTGGCGCTGTCACCTGTAGAGTTGTTTCCTAAACAGATGCCAGCTGACACTGGAAAGGTGTCACAATGTCCTGAGCAAGTCTCATGTTTGGGAGCCATGTTTTGCCCTGGCATGTTAATCAGTGACAAAGTAGTTGCATTTATTTGCTGAAATGATGGTGGAACTTCAACAATACCTTCACGTTATTTGACTGGTTTTGAAATTAAATGACCCTTTGGAAGGGCATTTCTATTGGTGTTCTAGGGACAAGACACATTGGCTCTTAATAGTGAACAGAAGTTTAAATTGGCTACTGGACAGTCTTTTGCTTGAATGTTGCTTGAGATTTCTCTTTTATTTTTTCCTTCTTGGTTACTTTCAAAGAGAATGGATTGTAAGGAAGGAGTCAAAATTACACTCTAAGTGTATTTTAGCAACACATCTATGTTATGTATGAAAATTCTGTTAAGGATTTATTATCCAGGAAAGATATATTAAATTGTCTAGAGACTCTGCTCTTAGTTCAGATTTTAGGTTCTCTTCTCCAACTCCCCAATAATGGAAATAAAATGAAATATCATCTTATTTTTAGTTACTGGATTTAAGAATGAGATTTCAGCTATAATAGGAACTGCAGCTAGTTGTGGTGTATCCATCCTGGACTAAGAGATTTGAGAAGGAAGCTTTGCCAGCTGGAACGTGCATCAGTGTTATCTGCGTGTGTGTTGTAACAGATGTTGAACAAAGACTACTTGTCAAAGGTACCTTGTAGTAACTTTTAAAGATGCTTGTTTGTTTCAGTACGTTTTCCTTGCATCACTAATTTTTTCCATAAAGTCAACCACAAACTGCATTATTGGGGATTCCAGCTGAAACTTGTGGTGAATAGGAAATAGATTAAACACAGGTTTTCCCTTTTCCCTGGTTGCCAGCAGTGATGTCATTAGTTTTAATGATTCTTACCTCAGCTCGCTGCCGTCCTAGCACTCTTTATTAAAACACTTGTCTCTGCACTGTTTTGTGTGTTGTTAAGGAAATGCTGATGGCTGTAGGTATCCAACCCATTATTTCATTTCCAAATAAGGTTCTTCCGCCTTGAACCATACTGTAATAGTTCACTGGGGACAGAGGAAGTTCAGATTGTTTTGTCAGAAATTTAAGAAATACTCTTAAAAAAGTCCAGCAAAGAGCATTTGTGTGCCAAAAGTGAGGATGACACTTTTGGCTATGCATTAGGTGCAAATAAGTATTCCCTGGATCTGAGGCCTATTTCCAGTGACCTTGGAGGAGCAGCTTTGCTCTCAGAATGGCTGCTTTCTACACATCTTTGTGCATTCAGACAGAACAGGCACTGCTATACTGCAATTGTCATTCTCAGTTAAATAATTCATGTTTTATGGAAAGAGTTTGGTCAGAGGAATTGGGTATGAAAACAAATAATTCCAATCAGTTGTTTTTATTATTCACAAAATCAGAAGAAAACAGAAGCTACTGATACATTTTTAGGGAAGAGTGACAGACACATTTCCATGTTGTACTGCTGAAGATCCTGGGTACTTGGAAGTACAAGCCTGAAACTGCTCCGTGCCTCTGTGTCCTGTCGTACCTTCAGCTGACGTTTGTATGAAATGCAGCCTGTACCAGGTCATGTCCTACATGAGTCTGGCTCCTCATCCTGTCTCAAACTCTCAGCCTGGGTATTTCAGCCTGCTGTTTTTTCACTCTTTACACATGTGCAGAACTTTAATATACGAGCACGTGGGTTCCTGTAACTCTGCGTTTCTGCAGTATTATTTTCTTAGCGAATTCCTCTAGGAAGTGTTTTGGTTTTCCACCAGACTTGTTACCTCTTTCTTCCTTTGCTCTTCTGACTTCAGAATCCAGGAATGAATGCCCCCTAGTAGCGGTTGTGACAACTTCTTGGGCATATTGGTGGAATTGCTGAGGAATTGGGTGGGACAGGCCATTTTGTTCAATACATTATGTATTTGAGTTCAGATGCCCTGCATACTAGTGAAGAGGTGTAGTACTTGCCCCTGATACTACAAATTATGTATTATTGATGTACTTAAAATCTCTTAGCAGAATAAAGTCTAGTGATGTAGAAAAGCTCTTACTTGCTCTCCTTTAACTTGCCCTGTCAGTGCAGGGCAAGTCATACTGTGGGGCCCTCGTGGTGGGCACCCAGCTGTTCCTCTGGCCCTGCTGGGTGGGTGCGGGCTGTGGAACACCCACCTCGGATATGCAGCACGCAAATCACGCTTCTCTGTTTAAATGAAGCCATTTTTCTTTTGTTGCTTGTCTTTATTAATAAAGTATGGCATTACTGGCTAATTTTAGGTCAAACATAGTTGAAAGCTATAAAGCTGTGTGAAGCTGTATATAGATACTTGGGTAGGAACATTCCAGTAGATCGCAATGTGAGTGCAGAAGAAAGTTGAAAGTAAATAAGAGATCTGTGAGATAATTCTCCAGGGAGTTTTCACAGCATACCACACATCATTTGCAGGGATAGGCTTTCCTTTCACTTGAAGGACCACACAAAGTAAATTCTGTTTCTTGTGCAGTTAAAGAATATAGGACAGGAGGTCTTTTCATTTTTTTTACTTCAATGTGTCTATGGGAAGCCTTTATTTGTACTGAGGAAAATGCAGTGTTTACCATATTTTCAGGAGCATAGTTAATATCAAATATAGAAATAGACGTACTTTTATGTAAAATCTATGTCTGCTTCAGCAAGATTTTAGGAGAAACTCCTGAAATGTAAATGATGGTCGTCCTCTAACCCCAGATAGAACAAAAATGGTATTCATTTCACTGGTGTTCTGTTCAGTCTCCAGTGGATCTGTCTGCCTGTGAGTGGTGTGGAGAGGAGGCTGGGGCCATGGTCTGCAGGGGCTCGAGGGTAGTGGGATGGTGGATAGTGATGCCATGGAAGAGGGTGCTGTGTGTGTGGCCAGCCCTTGGCAGCAGTGGGCAGGCAGCCCTGGTGCCTCGGCGTGCCACCTCAGCCCTGCGTCCTGCAGCAGGGACACTGCTCTCCACTGGGGCTGGAGCATCTGCTGTGGCAGGACACGAGGCTGGTCTGACACTGTGCTCTGTGCCACTCCTGGTCACGGCCCTGGCACTGAGGACCTGCCTCACTGAAAAGCAGAGTCCAGAGGATCTGCTGACAGAGACAGTAGCAGTGTGTGCTGGATCAGGGATGCTGCAGCCAAGGGGTGAGGAAAACGGGTAGGTCAGGCTCAAAGGCAGCTTCTGGCATTCATCCCCCAGCAAACCCACGTGGTGCATTATCAGGGTTGCTGGACCTTGTTGTTCACCCAGCCTTCTCAGAGAGAAGCACAATGTAGATACATTTATGGGCTCCACCAGGATCTTCTGGACATAGGTTTTTTTTACAGCTTGTGTTTCATTAGGGAGTGGTAATTCTGCACCCTGAATGCCCCATTCCTTGGTCATCTTTCTCATGCAAGCCGTGGTGGTTGCAGGTGGCCAGGAAACCCTCTTATAGGGTCAGACATCTACTGAATCTGTCTTGTAGCTGGTAAAAACGCCAACAACAGGCTGGTGTTTTGAGCTTTTCTTGTCACAGGAGCTTGTCAGAGTTAATCAGTATGGACACTTAAATTGTTTCTGCTTAGGTGAATCTCTTGCAGGTTTTAAATGTGTTTCTGACTGCTTTGAATTTTATTGCCAACATCTGTTTTAAATGCTTTTGGGATTCACATGCTCAAGTACAGTTCAACTGTGTATGCCATAATTTTTCAAGCTACTAACACTTCGCGTTTAGATGATAATTCTTTAAAAAAAAGAAAAGAAGGATGGGGAGGGAAATAATTGCAGAAAAGCTTTTAAAATCCCCATGATGCTAATTTTCTTTCTCTTTCAATTTCAGAACCATGACCTACACAACCTCAACAAATCCTTCTTTTAAACTCATGGGTATCAAGACTATAAATGTTTCATGCTATCACAACTAGGACCTCACCTCCTCCTCCTTCTCTTCCTCTGTAAATGGGTACGATGCATCCAGTTCAGTTTGTTTACTTTACACAAACCTCAGGAGTTAGTTGACTGAGCTGCACATCCTGTGTTGTGCCAAGCAGAAGCACTGTGACACCTGGACAACGAATCTCTTACTTCATCCTCTACCATAAGGACTTAGCTGGCCACATGAACTGATGTGCCCACCACTATGTCATGGTGAGAATGGGTATTTTACTAGCACATTTACACAACTTCATTTGCTGCTGAAAACCTGTATGACAAATCATCATTGTAAATTATTACATACAAAACTTAATGTTGGTTGAAGAGTATTAAATATTTAACATAGGTTTTGATTTATACATGTACTTTTTTAATTAAAGTGTAACTTTTCCTACAGCACATCTTTTTTGATGTGGAACTGAGGTATACTATATTCTGTTGTAAACAGAGTGGGAAACCTGCTTAAAACAAGGCTTCTAAGAATAGAGTAGGGTACTATTCTTGTTTTAAGATTGTAATTCAGAAAATAATATAATATGAGTCATTGGTCCCTGGGCCTTGATTGTACAGTCATATTTACTGATACTATCAGTTGTAAGATAACCCTGATGTTGAGTTGAATTCTTTCCAAAAGAAAAGTAATTTTGTACTCCTTGTAAAATAATAGTCTGTATTAACTACAATGAAGACAAACATTACTGTACATGGTATTTACGAGTGTCAACTTGAATTCATCAATTGCACAGGAACTGACGAAAAATCAGAAAAAAGAAATCAGAGTCTTCCATTGTATATATTGTAAAGAAGAAAAACAAAAAAACAACCAACAGAAAACCACAAAACAAAATGAAAACGAAAAAGGGTGAACTTTTCAAACTGACTCTTTCCCTGGAATGAAAATGTGGGTGTTTGTAAATTCTGGAAATCTCTTTCTATATGTAATAAACTAGATACTGTTTTATCTGCTGTGGTGGTTTTTGGGTTTTTTTGGTTTGTTTGTTTGTTTTCTTGGTAAGCTGTCTCAAATAGTCCCTCTAGGTTTCTGTGATGTTTCCATTGTGGGTCATTGATAATGTCTGTGGACCACCGTAGCTTAAGAATGAGGTGTAATGAGGTGTAGCAGGGAGTATCCTTCCCTGCATTATTTCACTAAAGCCCTTGTTTCAGTTTCAGTTTTCTGGAGAATCTTCAGGTTACAGCCCTCTTTCCACTGAATTTGGTGGAAGAGCTCACAGCACATGAAATCACTTGGAAGCCATAGCAGGACTTCAGGATAAAATTTAAAAAGGATGGCTCAGATGATTGTCTGGAAACCAGTGCAAGAGGAAGGATGAGGAAGAATTCTTCTGTGACTCTCCTTTGCTCCACCCTGGTTCTATGCAGATAGAAGTTCTTTTGTATATAGCATTTGCAGAGTCTTAATTCTTTTGGGGACTGAAAAAATACTGAGATCATGGATTTTCAAGTAAAATGTTGTTGAAGTGATAATTGAACTTGAAGCCATGTCAGGTCCCTCTTGGTCCCTCCTACTTCTGTGAAGCAACTCCATGGACCAGTGCACATTCAACAAAATTCTTGTTATCAGGAAAAGGCAGGCATTCACAGCACCAGCTCTCCCTGCAGAAAGGTTGTCAGACCCTCAAAGAAAGGTTTTTTTCCTTCCCCTGAGATGTTTATGATGTCTGGGGTTAGGCTGTGTTTAATAAAGTGTCCGCTGCTGCCTGCAGTGTAAGTGGAGGGGCCATTGCACAGCTGCTTTTCACCTCTGCTTTTGCTGGGGGCAAACCATTCCCCTAGATCTGCTGGTATTATTGCACATATAAAACCATTCTGACCTCGTCAAGTCAGAATAGCCACTTAAGAAAAGACTTGCAGCTTCAGAATGCTAAAGTCCTTCCAGATCCCTGGGAGCAGCTGCAGGAGTGGTGGTGCTGGCGGGTGAGGATGTTGCATGAGGAGGCTTAGCCTGGGAAGGAGCTGAGCCTGCCCATGGTGCTGCCCTGGGAAATCTTGGCTTTGCTGCCAGAGCAGTCTCCTCCCAAAGAGGCTGATTGCAAGCAGCAGCAGCAGCAGGCAAGGAGCTTTTGCCTCTCTTTTGTGTTGGAAGGGGCAATTCCATCTGGAGGAGCATACCTGTTACTCTTGATGAGCATTGATGTGGATTTTTCCAATTTTCTAAGAAGGCAGGACTTGCTTTAAAAAGAAAGCCGTGTGCATCAGACCAGTTTTTAAATTTGTAATTTACCTATTTTATCTTGAGCTGCCTTCTTTCTTATCTTTTAAAGGGGGGTTTAATTGCAGTGGCAGCTTGCCTATGTCCTGAAGTAAAAACAACTCACCTCCTACCTCTCCTTTGCCCCCAGTTTTCTCCAACTTAAGGAATTAAATTCAATGTTCATTGCTTTTGGTCACTAAATATCAGCCCGTGTTAATGTTAAAGTGCCTTGGGTAGAAACGTATTTAATGTCCATTGTGCTCTGCGTTGTTCCAGGTAATTTGCAAACTCTGGCAGTCACTGAAATCACAAGTTTAGAGGTGCTGGAAGCTGCTGTTAAGCTTTAAAAAGGCACTATTTAATCCTGGTAGGAGTATTTCACAGTGATACATTTATGAGCAAATTTTGTTCACAAAACAGGAATTCTAAAAAACTGTAGGTTTTGATAATGGTCATTAGGACAAGGAATGGTGGGAGGAGGATAGTGCTGATCTGGTGGGTTTCCATTCACGTTAATAGTAACATACAGCCAGTGAAGCAGCTTGTTAAAGATGTTAATCATTATTTTTTCCTAAGTAAAGTTAAACATGCCTGTTCAGCAAATGTTTTGAAAAGACTTTTGAAGCAAAATGCTTTCATAACCCAATCTGAAACTCTTGATTATGGTATAGATTTTCATTCTTATAATTTACAAACTTTAATAAATAGACCATTATGAACCAAACCCTTTTAAATTAAAGCACAAATGCCTCAAAGATACAGTACTATACTATCGTATCCTTTTGTGAATTCTTTTGTGCTGTCTGCCACAGAACAGATTGTCATTTCTTTAAGTTTGAAAATGAGCACATGGGATCGGTCCTAGATCAGCTGATAAAACTCAGATGCTCAGGGGTTTATTTTGCTTTTAATTTTTTTCAAGTGGGAGTTTCTGGTTATTATTTGAGTTCCTTTCTGGCTCTGTTACTGGGACAGCTTCAGTTTTCAAAAACTCTGTACTGAATGTGTTTATTAGTGCTATTGGTTGAAAATGAATGGGGTTGGAAAAAACCATTTGAAGCCGTCTCTAGGAGAACAAGGAACATTTACACACTTGGGTTTTTGCAAGGCTTGACTTGTTCAAGTTCAGTTTGATTCTGAGTTGGTGTGTATGTTGTGGAACTCTAAATAAATCTTTGTCCTTCTAGTCTTTGCTATTAACCTCTTTACTTAGTATTTTAAATGTCATATGTCTTCCATAGTGGTGTTTTGGGGTTTTTTTTTCCAGCAAAAGCACAAATTTAGGAAATAGAAAGGAAACTCAGGCCACATTTATAAGCATATTCTAGTGCTGTAGCCTTACTTTCTGCGTGTTCAAGGATTAAGCGCTGTGTCCATCTTGCTACCAGCTAGAGCTGTCTTCCTGCCCCCTGTGTCACGGAGGGCTGGTTGATGAGTAGGATGTGCTGAAATGGGTCCCACCAGCACATGCCCCTTTCCAGTTGTGTCACTCCAGAGCCACAGGTGAATGCAGCAGGGTGAGCAGCCTTCAGGTCTGCTTTGGAAATGATGAGCTGGCTTTGGTAGTTGGTAGCAGCTTAAGTACAGCTCCTCAATTGCTGATTGAATCAATCTGGGTACATGTTTGAGCCCTTGTTCTGCCACTTAACTCACCTAAACTAGCTTAATTTTAAGAAACAGTACTGAAAATAATGAGGTTGGGGCATATATTTGCTCCTGTGTGACCTCTAACCCATCTTTGGGCGCAGGTGATTTTTTAGGGTTAAATTTTTGTTTGTGTGTTTGTTTTTTTGAGCTTGCAAACCTTGAGGCTGGTTCACTGGTGTAAAGTGATGGTATTCAGCCTTGTCCAGTTGACCTTGTATTTATCTGCCTATTAGTATTTTCATGAAGTTGTGACTTTGAAGATACCATAAATAACTTGCTTGTGAACTTAACAGATGCCCATATGGAGAATGGAAAATAGTGGAAAAAAGTTCAGGACTTTGAGTTTGTATAAAAGCTCTTTTATCTTATTTTTGTATCTTTAAGATGATACTATTTTCCAAAAAGATTAAATGAGAAATCTGTGATTGCCAGATGTATGTTCTGAAAGAACATTGATATGTAAGAGAAAGAGGTGGAGGTAATCAATGACTGCTTGAGAAAGCAGTTGTGCTAACTTCAGTATTTAAATACTTCCAGGTTGGAAGTTTTGGTTCTACATTTGGAATAGCTGTAATGGGATAATCAAACAGTAATATGTGCCTGCAGTGGGCAGGCTCAGATGTTACAGAAAACAACCCAAAAACTGCATGTCTACTGGAAGACAGTAAAACTGGGCCCAAGGCTTCTCAAAGGGAAGGATTGAGAACTCATACCCCTTCTGCCTTGTAAAAGGTTCTGTGTCATTCTGGACACCCAGTTTCAATTGGTAGAAAATTGAATGGTTTGAAAATTGAAACTTTATGTTACCCAAGGGCCATGGAAAAGTACCTGCTGGGAAATGCCCCTAACACTGCCTCAGGTTAATGTGGACAGGGCTACTGTCCTGTTTGCTTTCCTCATCAGTGGTAGTACTCTGTTTTTCTACCCTTTTGAAGATTGACTGAAAGAAGAAGTTGCCATTTTAACTATCAGTTTACTGTTTCATCTTCAGCTGGTGAATCTGAATCAGCATTTCATTTTTCTTTAAACTGTTGTTTGGATATTTGATTATGGCAGGACTATGAGAGCAGCAACAACCCCCAAATTCCTGGCACATCCTGATCCTGCAGTCCACTGAGCTGGTTGCAAGGCAGACTTGACACTGTTTCTTCCTCAGGCCTTATCTTTTGAAATCAAGGACAGGTTATTGGCTTTTGTTTTTACGAGGCTGATGGAAGAAATATAGTGAATTCCAGTTCCTGTGGTTGTAGTCTCAGTCTGAAACACGGATTGAGCCTGTGCAGGGCCAAAAAGTCATTATTTGTCCTTTAAATGACTATCTTCAGAGAAAAACTGGTGTGTTCTAACAGTTGCCTTTAGACACTCCTGGGGTTTCAGTGACTGAGGTTGGATTATCCTTTCTCCTGGCAGCCCGAGGACCTGTGCCCTGGCCCTGCTCAGCAGTCACTGCTGTCCTGCCCAGCCTGTTCTACCACGAGGTCTGGCTTTCCTCAGCCCCATGGCAGTGATGGGGCTCCTTCTGCCAGTGTGCCCTTATCAGCAGCGTGTTTTGCATTAATTTCAGCTGTTTCCCAGCGCGCCTATGACTGTGGGAATGTGGCCCTGCTGGTGGAGTTCATGCAGGTTCCTCCAGCTGTGCAGTGCATCTCCTTCACCCACACTGCCAGTGCCACCTCAGCGGGATCCCACAGGAAAAGGTAAGCTGAAATTGCCTTTGCTAAATCTGCCAGGAAACCGTGTGCCTGGGTTTCTTCCATGTTAGGCTTTGTGTGAAGTGGCCTGGCAATCTGTTGGCTCATCACCAGTCTCCCAGTCATGTGGGTAATCCTGAGGGTTGTCATCTGAGGTGAGAGATAAGGACAAGGGTCTGAACATGACACATGGATGTGAAAGATCAAGAGACTTCTGCCTGCTATGTTATTTTTAAAATTAGAGCTAATAATGAGACATGAGTGAGCTGTTTGGTTTTACCTCTTCCAAAGCATTGTATGAATGTGAATAAATCATGAAGTATTATTGCCTTAGTTTTGTGTATGCAAAATGAAACTCATTTTTCCTTCTTTACTGAGTTGTTAGGAGGATAAAGTAACAAATAAGAAGTACTTGACTGTTGTAATGTTGGACAGCATAAAAATGCTTGTAAAGAAATAGCATAAACTGTGTTGTTGCAAAACAGTAGTATTCTGCAGTCCTTTTTATCTCTCCAGATTTCAGTGTCCAGTGTTCAGTGATTCAGGCTTCAATGCTTCCTCTGTTCTGTTTAATACCATCTTGCTCAGTCAGAAAACTCGGTTGCTGGAAGGTTTCATTCTGTGTTTAGTACAGCGGTCCCTTCTACTTCATGGTTTCGTTGTAACTATTGCACAGCCAAGGTGTTCTCACCAGAAGATCAGCAGTTTAACCAGGTCTGCAGTTCTCAAAACCCTTCTTTGTAATCTGTTAATGGCAGTTGTACTTGTCCCTGACTCAGGAGATTGCTACTCTTCAGGAAGACCAGTGCAGTGCCTGCTGAAGGTTCATTAAAGTGATCTCTACTAAACAAAGCCAATAAACTAAACACAGAAGCTTAAAGCAGGTGTATCCTTAAATGAAAAATGGCTTTACACACAAATGTAAGTGCTCTGGGGAGTCCGTGCCTGTTATTCCAGGAGTTTCACTGGGAGAGCTGGAGCTCTGTGAAATACAGATCTTCAAAGCTTCCTTGAAGATATGAAACTCTCCTCCACCAATGCCCTGTCAAAAGAGAAGTCTCTTTTAGTCCCAGTGAGTAGTCTTCTTCCTCCTAATGCCTCTTCCCATGGATGCTTCAAGGAGGGAGCTTCTTATTGTTGAGCTCCTCATGCCTTTCTGAACTTTTTCTTTGCTTTCCTCTTTTCTGTGAAGCACTTTTAGCACCTGAATGTTCTTTGGCTGCTTTATGCTCACTCTGGGGACAGTGCTAGCTTAGTGAAACCTTGCCCTCTACACGATCTGCTGTCACTGCACTCCCCAACAAGCCAGCAGAACTTTCTGGAGACATATTAGGAGCAGAACTCACTTGGACTTAAATGACCCAAGAATAGGGGAGAGTGTGAAATCCTTCACTTGAAATTGCCATGGTTGGCAGTGGGTCCTAAAACCACAGCCTCTTCAGTTTTATGGACTGAGTAAATGGACTTATAGCATAAATTTTTTGGGATGGAAATAAGATTGGTTTTCCACATAATGTAGAATTATTTTGGTTTTAAAAGACTCAGTCTTCTCTGGTATCTTCCGCTGGAAATGATGGCCTGGCAGAATACTGGGTGGGTTTTACCTAGTTGAATAATTTTGTTCCTGACTAGAAACGTGGAATGATTTCACTTGAAATAAAAGGTGAATTCAGTGTTTGTTTGGTTGGGGGCTTTTTTAACATTATTTAATAAACACAATTTAGGACATGATTACACAGGCAATGACATTCGTCAAAGGCAGAACCCTCCAGTGTGAGACAGCATCCTATTAAGCTTATTCTGGCTTTAGAAGAAAACAAGAAACCAGACGGGTAATGGCTCCAAGAACATGCTATTCCATTTTGATGGGATTCCAAATGAACTTGGTGTTCAGATCAGGATCTCTTCCCCACAGTGTGTGTTACACACCTTGCTGGCTGGCAGTGCAGTGAAATGGTTTCCTAATGAAACTTCTATCAGTGTAAAACAATCACACATCCTTACTAAGCAAATAGGGTTGGCATAACTATGATGTGGGTTTGTCAGTCCATTTTCTTAACAGCCTTCTTATTTAAGCAGAATGTTTGTCATAACACTAGTATAAATTGATGCTGAATAGATGAGATTTTTTTAAGAAAAGCTGTGATCAAAGCTAGAAGAATTAAATGCCTTTTTGAGGTGTTTTTACTTTGTTTCCTTGTGGGTTATTTGCTATTTATTAGGTTTATCAGTATGCAGAGTAGAAACGACCCTCCAGAGCTTGTCAGTGAAGAATCAATGACCGATTGCATTGCAACAGACAATCAGAAAGGTGCGCTCTAATAAATTTGTATTCGATCTTTGTGTAGACATTGCAAGTCTCTCTTTCCAGCAAGCAGCAGCTCCTCTAGCTCCAGGGATTGCCAGAAGTTATTTTGGGAAGTTACAGGAGGTACGTGCTTAGTCTGAAAAAAGTTAAGGCCAATTCTTAAAAAGAGGAGTTAAGTCATGTATGACTTACAATTCACAGAGATAACTGTCATTATATTATAATCCTTCCCTAAAAATATTTCAGTAGCTATAATGAGAAGGAAATAAGAAATGAAACTCAAAGGAAACAAATTGCAAGTCCAATGTGTTTAAATTCTCCCTTTGTCATCTTTGCATGTTTTGTTGTTTTCCATATTTCTGTGTATTTATTCAAAGCAAACTTTACCTGGCAAGCGAGTCAGATTTCTCATCCCTAGCATTCCCATTCCTTGGTTTCTTCTCTGTGGTTCCCTAAGGTTGGCAAAGATAATTTAGATTGACCTTCCTTGACAGAATGTCCTTAGAGTTCTAGTCTAATTCCACCTCTGCTGTAGCTGTTCGGTGCCATTGCAGTACTGTTGTCTCTCTAAGTAAGTTATTGTATGCATTTTTATTTGTTATGAAGGAAAACATTTCAAAAATGAAATTGTGAGAATTGTTATGGCAGTGTCTTCAGAAACAGGTTTTGCCTCCTGTGCTCCTTCACAGGAAATGAAAGGTCAGGAGAGCTAAACAGGGGTGCAGATTTTGCTGCAGAAAAATGCAATGGTTCTCCAACTTTGTCACTGCCAAAGTTAATCAGGGTAATGTATGGCAGAGTGAACTAAAGTACATGAACACAATAAGGGATTCTGACTCTAAGACAGGGAAAAAAGTATTCATTTCTGAGAGGGGGTGAATTAACAAGATAATTCTTTACCATATGAAGGAGTCCAAAAGATATTAGTGTGTTGTTTTGTATTGTGTTTTCTTTAAATAGTGAGGCTTAAAATGAGGCTCCTTAAAGGAAGTTCAATGTCATGAGGATTCTTTGGGGGTGAGGGGAAAGAAATTGCGGTTCCCTGCCAGTTTTTTTTGACTGATAATGAGAACGGTACACAGGTTGGTGTGGGAGTATGTTGTGCACAGACTTCCATAAACAAACATCCCGAGGCACACAGCAAATAAACACATTCAAGGTTATAATTATTGTTTCGTTGGTCCCCTGTTTCAGAGCCAGTTTAGAGAGTGGAGAATAGATGTCACCCTTCCTCCCACCAGCAAAACTTGGAGGAGCTGAAAGCTGGGTGGTAGGCTCAAACTTGGGCATGGGCTTGTGCAGGGTTGCAGTGGGTTAAAAAACAGCTGATAGGGATTGGGAAAAGCCTAACAAAATCCACAACTGTGATCTTTGCCCATGGAAATGGCAAGATCCAAGTGGAGCTGGGATGCTGAATTTAACCACACTCACATGGTTCTGTCCTCGCTGGTCTTAGCTGATCTCCGCTCAGCAGAAGTGATCTCAGGAGCAAGGTGTACCTTGTCATCAGAGGGCTCAGCTGAAAGTCACTGCTGTTGTGGCCCTGCCATTGACCCTCCCTGTGGAGCAGGAGCGCTTGGAAGGGTGATGTGATGGCTCTGCCAGGCCCAGGCAGTGCCTGCACCCAGCCCTGCTTGGAGGGAAACAGCTGAGTGCTGTTGGACACCCATCCCTGGCGCACGGAGTTCGGGGGTACAGTGGTAAAGTACCTGAACAAAATGGGGGAATTAGGCTGTCACAGAGGCAGTCAGAACATGTCATGACTAAGTAAATTCCTGCAGTCCATATAGTCAAAGCGGTCCTCTTTCAGTTTTATAATTTATGGATGTGTTGCTAGGAATAAACACAGGGCTTGTGTGCTCCAGGCAGTTGTTTAAAGCTCTGTCTTGCTCATGTTTCACTGCATAACAAAATCCCCCTCACAGATGGTAGTCAGGCCAGAGACAAAGCTTATAATGAATTGATGCTAATTTGTCGGGGGGGTTTTAACACATACAGTTAGATTTTTGTAAACATTTTTTTCTTTGTACCTCCTTGTGTACAGAGTATCGCCACCTGGGTGGAAAGTCTGCCACTGCTACCAGAGTGACTTGACCTAGATTTTAAAGCAAAAACTGAACCCAGGAGGTTTTCAACTGTAGGCTTACATTTTTGCTGGAACTGAACTTTCCCAAAAGTACATTGGCCTTGATCAGGGTCTGGAACGGGTGAACCGAGAAGGGAATTCTTGCAGCTCAACCCTGACTTTCTGATCCAGCTCGCATAATTATAGTTTAGCTACTGGCCAGTAGCACAGCTCTGGACAGCATCAAAGCATTCTTGTAAAGCGTTTTGAACTTCTCCCAATGACCACTGCTGTGGTCGCTGTGCAGCAGCCTCTGAGCACACACTGAGCTGTGCTGTGCCCACATTGCCCCGCATTTCTATATCCAGACACCCGTGTGAACTGACCAGCTCCCAGAAAGCTGAGTTGTAAAGACCGGATAATTTGCCTGCTCGGACATTGTGGCATCCATTGCATAACTGCACTTCAAAAGCTGTCTGGAGTCCGTGGCAGCTTCCCAAGCAGGATCTGTCCTATCGGCTGATGCATCTGGAATGGGCTGTGTCAAAAGCTTTAGCAAATCAATGGCCACAGAAATGTAATTTGTCTTCAATCAATTTTATTGTTGGAGTAAAAGAGGAAATCGTAGATAAAAGCTTTAGGAGTACAGAAAGGAAAAATTTAATTTGTAGGAAGCTAATTAATGTGTGTTCAAGATGCGTTTTTTCAGTCATTTGGTGGAGTGCAGCTTGTTTAGGGAAACCAGTTTGCTGGAAGGAAAAGACGGTGCCCATACCAGTGTGTTTCTCTGTGCAGAGGTTACTGCAATTATTTGTACATGTTTTCTTCTTTCTTGAAGGACTTAAAAATACACTCAGGTATAGGTGTGTTCTGATTCAAGTGAAAATGAAGTTAAAAGGTAATTAGGTGAAACTGCAGAAGATGAGGAAAGAGGAAATGGGGAAAGCATCAGAGTGACTGTGTCTAACAAACTCTGTGTGTATGAATGTATGTGTGTAAAACCAACAAATGCTCCAACAGCACCTACTGCAAGTTAAGCAGAAGTCACTAATCACCCTTGAAAACTCCCTTCTATTTTTATCCCACAACAGCCTTAACATCTGTATTTAGTGGGTATTTATTCATTAGTCAATTACATGAAGTGATGTTTTTTGTATGGGGTTCAAGTTGTGGTTTGATTTCTGTCGAGCTGCACATGTTCTATGGGATGTGTTTAAAGTTGGATATTCATCTCTTGGAGGAGATGCTGAACTGTTTATATTTCAGAGGATGTTCAATATTCACCAGGACTCAGTTTTAGTAACAGACCTGTTTCTGTGACGTGGGCTGCAGTTCTACAGTTTTTGCTGAGCCAAGGTAAGTCTGGAGTTACTTTCCTGCAAGTGACAGCCCACCTGGATCTTTGTCCATGGAAAAGAGGTCCATATATGATTTGTGATTCTATAGCAGGCTGCTCAGTAAATTAGATAATCGTACTGCAGTTGGATTTGAGGGATGTCTATTCTGGAAAAGACAAATACATATAAATCTGCCTACCTGTTTAGATGATATCTGAAGAATGTCTGTGAAATTATATTCACATTTAACTGTAGTCATTGTGTAATAATTCCTGTTCCATGTGCAATGCAAGAAATTAAATAATTAAATTCCTCTGGATATATATAAGATTAGCTGTCAGTCAGCCTGTTCTGATAGTGAGGTGAGTCTGAGCATTAATTTTCAAATGCTCTCCTTTTCCTTTCTAGTTTTCTATCAGCTTGCTGTTGCTATTCTTAACTCCTGGGCGCTCAGCGCTTGGGTTGGAGGAACATGAAAAGTAGGTATTTGGTGCTTGTGTTTCTTACTGAGGACAGCTTAGAGCTGGAGAGGTGCATCTGGATTTTGGGGAAAAGCTCTGTGAACAGAAACTGGAACTAAGCATTATGAATTTTCTATTTATTGTTTTGAAAGCAAGTGAGATTTGTATAAAATAATTGGAAATTAATGCAACAGACATAGGAAGTATCATTATTTCCTGCTTTTTTGGATTGGCCTGATTTCCACAAGTGCAAGGCACTGACAAAACCTTGTCTTTTACATTGGGCTCTGAGGTTATGGCACATTTCTGAGAACCAAGACATTTGTTACTACTTCTGAAACAAAATTCTTAAGGTACTCAGGTCTATAAAAAGTGATTCATGTCATTTACAGATACTGTGAATTATTTGCAAAATACTTGTATTTTCAGGAGAATTATTGCAATTCTTACAGCACCATTAAAGAGCAACAAACCTATGAAAGAAAACCACAAAAATGCATGTTTTCATGAACTATCATACATCCTTGAAGGATTTAAATGTCTTCTTTTTATTTTATTACCATTTGTGGTGTTTTTTCTCTTTTGTTCTGTTGAAGGGAGATAGTAGTGATAAAGAAACAGCTCTCCTCCTCCTGCTTGGTGTGAACTCTTACCTTTAAGATATTTAGAAGTGTGTGTCTGTGCATATACATGTGCATGCACATAAATAACAACTTAGAGAGAAGGAATGCTTTGAGAACTGCCTCAGTAACTTTAGGAACTAGAGTGCTGAGTGCTCTTAAGAGTTATGACCCTTCTGTTCTATGATGAGCATTGCTGTGGGGTCATATTACTATTCTTTGTGCTGTATATATTTCCTTGCCTTCTTTCAGTAAAAAGAACCCTTGCTTTTATTGTAAGCATTTCCAATTTGTAACAGATCAGCAAGCCAGTGTTGTTTCTTTGGCAGGGTGAGGCCATCAAAACCTATCCTTTATGGGTCTTTCCAGGTGATTTACTAGCTATGACTTTCCCTTCATGTCACACTTGAAGTTTCATCAAAATAATTTGGAATGTACTGGGCCCAAATAAATGGCATAGGCTAAAGTATCTGTTTGCCAAGATAACCACAGTACAAGTTGCCAAACCAAACATTATTGTTAGAAACATGGGTTGACCATAATACCTGTCTCTGAACTGGAGTGGGAATGGTTTCATGGGAAAAAGTTTGCTCAACAATACACAGGCTCATAGAGCCTACATTAGAGAAGAGACAGCATACTCAGTTTAAATATGTTTAAACTGCAGCCAGTTCTATGGCTTGTGGCTGATCTTTATTTTGTGCTATGTTTTCAAATTCTCCTTTTTTTTTTACCTTTAAAATGTTACTTTAAGATAATTCCTTTTTTTTTAAATTTTTTTACCTTGCTTCCCCCACTGCTGTTTTTGAGAACTCATTAGAGAAAGCAAACTTGTGTCATCAAAGATTCTTCTTCCATTTTGCCTTTGAATTTTGTGACTTCTGCCTCACAGAACATCCTGATTCTTTACTTTACAGTGTTTGTGTAGTTTAGCTTGAAGCATCATTGCAGCATTTGAATTTATAAAAACATAAAGGTTTCATGATGAGATTATTGGAAAGGAAGGGGGAAGAGATGAAGTAGATATTGGGTTTATCAGCTTTGTGTTCAGTACTGGTGGGAGATTCCCACATTTAGTGGGATCACCTAAGAACAGCTCATTTCTTTTAAGTGTCTTAATGGCTGAGGCTCTGAGAGGCAGTTTCAACACTTTAAATAATCTACCTGAAATTTGTAATAGAGTTATGTCAGTTGTGGGTGGGAACAACAGACAGAGCAGGGTAGATTCCCATACAAACCTTGCCAGCCCCAGAGGATCAAAACAGCACAAATTGATGGAGCCAGTGCAGATTTAGCTGAAACGTCTTTCCCCTTCATTTCTGTGCATGAAACGCTCAGGTGAGACTGTGCTGTGAGAAGGACAGTGTGGCAGCAAAGCCATGTGAGCAGTTTGTCACCCAGGGACTGCACTGCAGCAGTGCAGTGGCAGAGAACCAGATCAACAGCATAAAAGGGGATTAAGGCGTCAGGGGATCTTTTTCCTGATAAACACCAGGGAAGCTTGGTTGTTGTTTCTCCTTGTTCTTCAGCAAGAAGACCTGTGGATGAACAGCAATGCTGAGACTGTTTCTTCCCTGTACAGAGTTTGTTCCAGTAAGTTCTGAAGAGGGAGAGGGGATGATAAAACATCAGACTGCTGTGCTTTCAGCTGGCCTTTCCCTTTCCCTTGGAAAGCTTTTCTGTTGAGGATCATCCAAATATATGCCATCTTGCCTTGTGAATGTGTCTAGTGTTTCATTTTGTCCTTGGTTCAAATTCTCAAGTGGTTTGAGTTTAGTTTGTTTCTAAGCACCAATGCAGCTCATGTTTTGTTCTTCCCATAGTTTCCATCACACTTGGACAAATTTTGACTAATCCTTTCACCAGCTTTATTGTTACTTGTCTCCGTGTTACTGCTTCTCGGCTTGTTATTTAATAACTGAAATACTAGGACATATAAGAACATGGGAAATTGCATATATCACCCAGTTGTCATGTTTGGAATTGTATCAGCTCTGTTGCACATGATACAGTTGTAAATTAAAATTTTCCATTGACCTGGAGCTTAGAAGGATATTCTCAGTGCAGTATTTGCTTAGTCAGTTTTGCTGATCTTGACATACTTATGTCTATTTATCTTTTATATATCTATTTATATTTCTTTTTATATTCCTATTTCTTATTTCATTTTCCTGTTTCTGGTAAAAATCCATTTCTCTGGCATGCCCTTGCTGTTATGGGAGATGATGTTTGCAACTGTTCTTGAGACTGAGTGAAAGGTTTTGATTGTAAATGGACTGGCAATAAATATACAAAATCCTGCATGTTTTATCTATGCAGGAAACTAGGAAAGTTGTCTTTTCTTAATATCAAAGGAGAAAGGAGAAAATTATATCTTTCAAAAATGGCTGTATCTGAAACAATTCAGGATAGGAAGGTTTTATGAGACCTGTCTTTATAAATGCTGGGATTGATCCTTTTGTCTCTTTAAAATGTAACTGCAGTCAAGAGAAAAATTAAAGATTATGTAGTTTTGATAATGTACTACAGAACTATTTTTAGTAACTTAAAAAGCTTGTCAAAAGCACTTGCTTTGCACCGGGACTAGCACATTGAAGCCAATGTGGGATTTGAATCCAACCCATTTTTGAGTCTTGACAGGACCAAGATGTCTTTTTAAAAAAGTTGAGATCACAAATGCTTTCAGATTTGGTTCAGGCTTTACAGGTAAGTTCTGCCTTGGCACAAGGTCTTGGAATTTCCAACATGTTGGTGTTACTTTGCTGAAGCTGAGGCTGTGTGTGTCAAAAGCAGTTTTGGGAGGGAAGGGCTTTGCAGGCGTCCCTGGGAGAGGCTATTGTCTCCTCGGGATAAAGTGGTAGATATTTCAGAAGGGCTTTGAAGCTGTGCCAGCCTCCTCACAGGGCTGTGAAATCTGATACCTCCGCTTCTGAGCTGTTGGTGAAAGTATAAACTGTAGTACTTGTGGAATTCATTCACTGACTTCCAAACTCGAGTCTGGCCTGGAAATGGAAGAAAGAGTTTAAGAAGAAGGCGGAAAAAAAGACTTCAGTAGTATGTGGCAGTTAACTGTCAACTTTGGCATCTCTTCAGATTTGCAGCTTCATGCTTCCTAGAGATAAACTGTGACTTTTCCCTAAGGATTGGAGGATTTCATTTTCCTTTCCACTGAAGCTGTTAGGATTGTATGACTGTAGGAGCTAAGTGAAGTGCAGAACTATCAGCAAGATGCCTGCCATGCCCTTAGATAGTTAATTTAAGGCTGTAGAACATTTCTTGCAGCTCGTTCCTATTTACATTAGTTTCTCAGTATTCTCCATTTGTAAAGCAGGTCAGTAGGGTCCCTCTGTCCGTTTTATTATGCCTTGTTGTGTTTCATCTGGATTTGCCTGAAACCTTTGCATTTAACAGGTGGATTGGAGATTTTCTGTGGGCTCAGAGCATTGCTGTGTACCCCATGTGACACAGGGTCTCGTGTAAAAGTGGAGAGGGAGCAGCCAAATCTTCAGAGTCAAACTTTCTTGCCTTTTCCTTCTCAGTAGAGCTCAAATGCGAGCAGGCAGCAAGGCCTCTGTTTCTGCTCTGCAGCCTGGTTGCTTTTGTTTTATTTCAACAGAGCTGAAGGAAAGTATTCTTCAGTGCTCACTGGGCTTACCTGACCATGCAGGACCTGGGAGTCACAACTTCTGTTTCGCCCCTGCTCAGGTCTTGTGTGAATGCAGAGACCTTTCAGATGAGGATGGTGGTGTGGCTGGAAGGGACTGGCCTGTCCAGTCCCACAGGCTGGAGCTGAGGTGGTTATTCCAAGCAGGAATCCAAGCCCTCTGGGCCCTGCAAGGGTTGCTTTGCTCGGCTAACAGGCCCAGAGTAAGGGCAGAGCAGGGGTTCTCACACTGAGTGGGGCAGGAGAACATGGGAAAGGTGTGTTTCTTCTTGCTGAGGATGCTGTGGCAGATTTTATGGACACATAAGGAAAAGTCAGAAAGGCTAAAACTGAATTGTAACTGCAAAAGAAGGAAGAATAGCAAGGAAATACTTGAGTAATCAAGGTGGAGGAAGGTAGAAATTTATTACTTTGTTTAGAAATAAGCAAATAATAGGTCATCTGTTTGATGGCTTTCTCCTTTCAACCACCACAGAAAAAGGTGAATTATGACCAGGCACTTAAATGAGTTAATAAAAATAAGACTAAAAATTAACAGGTCAGGTGTACTTGATAGATAAGAAGGATTACACAGCTCATGAGGACTTGATACAATATCCTATAATAAGAAAAATTTGCCAACGCTTAGTTATTTGCCCTTCTCTGTAAGAAGTTTGAAGCCTCCTGATGACGTCAAGAAGGCAAATGCATTGCCTGTGTTTGAAAATGCAAGGGCAGCTGAGAGGGAGGAAGCCATGGAGAGTTTAGAGAAAGTTAATGCTCATTCAGTATTAAAAATGAATAATGACATAAATCATTGGATGATACTTTAAAAACCTTCCTTGTCCTTACAAATATGATAAATAATTATCATGATGCCACTATGTACTGGTGCTACCCGTCTAGCAGAGTTGGTGGAACCTTTATTTCAAGGACAGGCTAGAAGACAGTCCCACGAGACCTTCTTGTAAGAAAATTGCCCTGGTTTTATGTGGTAAGGTGGGCACACAATTCACTGAGACATCCTGGGACGAATGGGTAAATGGGGATTTGGAATGGCTCATCTGAGGGCTGCCCAGGGAGGTCATGATGGTTTTGCTGCTGGAGTATTTCAGAAAGGGTGTGGATATATGGTAGGTGATTGTGCCTCAGAGGTGGGGTATGGAGGAGATGATTTCCTGCAATTCCTTTCACTTCTCTGTTCCTGGGACTCTGCCGTGGAGCTGACTGGGGAGGTATTAACTCAAGTGCAAATAACTCAAGTTAACTGTGCACCTAAGACAAAACCCTCAGCTTAATGGATGTCATTTTAAAGCCTGTCTGGAAAAACGTGGTTTCGTATGTGGTAATAATGTCCCAAGAGGACATCCCAAGATGATTGGTAGATTTAAGAATGATGTGGACTGATTGGAGAGGTTCCAAAGTGGGAATGATCAAAAGACTAGGAAACAAACCTAGAAGGCAGACTGAAACAATTTGGATTGTGCAGAGAATAAAAGATGAGAGGAAAAACTAGAGAAATTTTCAAATACAGAAAAGGCTGCTGTAAAGAAGAAGCAGTATGATGTTTGCAAAATGTAAAATCCCTGCAGTAGAAGGGAATGAAGAGAATTAAATTGCAGCAGCAAAGATTCAAAGAAGATATTAAAAAAAAAAAAGGGGAACACCCCCCCCCATAACAACTATCCAAGAGAGCGATAGCAATGCACTGGAAAAGAGTGCTTGGGTGAATATGAAATCTGTGATGCTGTTAAAGAGCAGATTAGTGAAATACCTCTCAGAAAGGACATGGAAATGGTTGTTCCTACTTGAGGTGTTCTTTCAGTGTCCTTATCTGATTTCTTCTTCAAAGATCTTTTTTTCTCATGAGAAGGAACACTTTGCCTTGATACTTCAGAATTAAATTTGTTCATTTACTGCTCAAAATAGAATTATTACTCTCTGTTCATACCAAAACCGTGTGCCTAGCAAGTAGGGAGCCAGGATGGCATTCAGGGTTTTCACCTTTCTGCTTCCTGTTTGCCCTTGACAAGGAATACATGGAAGCTGACCTTTCTTTACCCCCTTGAGCCAGCACAGCACTGTGTATGGGAAGAGAAGGGTGCTGTTTCTGTGCAGGAGATGCTGGGGCTGTGCACAGGTAGGCCATCCCCAGTAATCAGACATGCAAATGAAACCATGCAGTTGTTGGGAATGTAGATTCCTAATTCGCGTTTGCAATGGTCCTTCAAATAGCACTTACACTTGTATTCGTTGCACAAAATTTGAATTTGCTTCAAGTAAGAGCCTCCCATAGCTAGCGTTTGTGTTTAAATTTCTTTGTCTTTTGGGTATTAAGCTGTCGGAGAATGCACTGTAAATTAAAACCAAACCTGGATGCAAAATGTAGCTCATACTAAGGCAACGTCAGATAGGTTTTCTGAGGCTAGGTCTGTTAAAAACGACAAACTGATCTGTCGTTTCTGTTCAGAAGTTCCGAAGGAAGCAGACAGTTTGGATCAGGGAACAGTCTGCAGTGATGTGTCCAAAACAAGAGCTTTTGTTCCAAGCGGGGCTGATGCAGGCCACCAAATATGCCAAGAATGCGGGGCCGTTTGTGGTGCTGCACAGATACCATCACCGGAAAGCTGAGCACCCAAATTCCTGCTGAAACAACATCGCAGTTACGATGAAGGCAGCCGAAAAAAGGGAAATCCAAAGCAGAAGGTTGCCACTGCCAGCATGTACACTAATGTTAAATAGAAAATGATGTCTGTTTTTCTTTGAAATCCAAAATTTCAAACCAGTGCAGTGGCTCCGGCAATTAGCTGTGAAACCTTGCCGGGTCAAAAGGTCAGGGTTAGTGAAAAGAAAAGGGTTAAGAATTTTTGAATCAGCTAGTGTGGTTTCAGTGAAAAATCTAGGAGGGCTGCATCCTTTACCTCAGGAAATGATGTTTTTCCAGTTGACATAATGTCCAAAATCAAACATAACCATTTAGGTGAATGCTCTCTGTGTAAATATGTGTGAACTGGGGGAGTTGTTGCACTCAATGCTTTGTGAAAAGGCTCTACCCATCACTCTGAGCAATTTTCAGACCCATTTCAGTGGTATTTTTGTAATGCCATCTCAATTAACTGTTAAGATTGCATTCATACTTTGAAAGTAAAGTGGGGTTTATTTCTTGTTGTTAGGTGTGAAAATACTGGTTGACATAAAAACATAAACAGTATTTTTAGGGAAAAAGTTAATTTTTCTGGAAAATTTTATGGAAATGTATTCAATCTTTTGGGAATTGAAAGAAGAGTAATGTTGTTTAAATTTTCCAGCTTCAGTGTAACACTTGAACTGTCAGGACATTGTAGTGCTTGAAGCTTTAGGCAGACATAGAGAATCCACTCCAATAGCATGTCTACCTTGAAAAAAATTTAAATAAACCACATTTCTAACATGACACGTTGTAGCTAAAGTAGATAAAGATTTACGAAACCCCAAACCAGATCTGCCAAATGGCACAGCTGAACTCTGACACTCGGCAGTTTTGGAATCAGCTCCTTTGAGCGCCCAGTAGGGCTCATCTTTAGCAAAAGCAGTATTTTGCAGAAGCAAGTTTACCTCGTACCCCAGAGCTTGGGGTACTGTGAGGAGCTGCCTTTTGCAGGACCAGGACTCCAAGAGGTTGGTTCGTGCCAGGATCCCCCTCTGTTGTGCTGTGTGCTCTCGGGGAGGGACTTTTCATCACCCAGAGGGGTGAGCTGAAGTAAATCTGCTTGCTGTGGGGAACTCATAAGAGCTAAGAAGCCCAGCTCAGCACATCTGGAGAGCAGGCGTTCGTAGGCATTAAACACCATGGGCTCAGCTGGTTACAAGCTCTCCTCCTGCTGCAGGGAGGCTGGAGGGGCCCTTGGCCTGGCCAAAGCTGGCATTGCTGCTGCTGGAAATTGGAGCGTGGGAAGTCTGGGTGCCCGGAGGTTACCTGAAGGGGTATCACAGGAGAAATGGCTTGGAATGTATTGATTAATATGTAAAACCAGACTGCTCCTGCAGCAATGGGGAAATGGGAAGCAAAGCAGATTAAGCTCCCTCTGGAAAGATCAGTTGGTGAAGGCAATGATTTGGATTTCAACCTGCCTATTAACACATCTAGAGGAGTTACTGCAGACAATTCCCCCAGCCAATGTTTTGATAAAGTAGTCAAGTGGTATAAAATCACAAATTCAACACAACTGGTATTTTACTGTTTTTCATTCAAACAATTTTTCCATTATGCTTCTTTTCATTAAGCCCATAATACAGATTAACAGATTTCTCTGCCTTTTCAGGTGGAAACTGGATGGTGATACTAAACAAAAAATTTAGGAAAAGGGGACAATTTATTTTCAGTGTCTTTATCATCTGTCAGTGACAAGATGGATAGTCAAATCTTCTCTGTCTTTGCAGAATGCAGTTTGTGTTTTAATGGATGGGTCTAGTCAGAGCTAAAAGGAAATTTTACAATATATTTTGTGTAGAGAACACTCCCAATGCTAATGAGCAGCCGAATCTGTCTCGGGGAAACAGTTTGTTACTAAAAATAAATTGCAGCCTAACTGTAACTAAAATCAGATTGCAGAAACCAAGCTACTCTGATTCCTGATTTCTGCTGCAGAAGGAGATGAATCTATTACAAACAGCTCTGATTGTTATATATTTTAAAATGTGCCAACTGAGCCCTGTTTTGAAATTAATCCACTTGTGAGCTTCTATCAAATATGCTTAGAGCATTCTCCAGAGATTTTCTTCAGACTCTGCAAAGCCAGTGAGGAACCAGTTCATAGTTATGAGGCCAAAAGGAAAAACAGTGCACATGAGCTATTTATAGAATATGAAGCAAAACAGTGTGATAAAGGGCAAACGAAAGCTTTCAACAAGAGCCTTTTCGTTCCCAACCACGTGGTCTTTACATGCAATTTCTTTTTTACTGTGCAATTTAGCAGGGAAATTAAATCACTTGACAGCAGCTTTTTTCTGCTTAGAAAAGAACCTTTCAGTGCTTCTTTACCGGTTATAATACACTCACTTGGGGCTGTTGCTGTTTAAGAGGATTTGTTTGCAGAAGTTTCTGCAGGGGCTGGTAATTTGGCAGGTGGAAGCAGAAGTGGTGACCAGAGGTTGCCCTGGGAAGCTTTTGGTTTCAGCATGGAAAACTACCCTGCTGCCCAGCACACCATGCAGAGTTCTGACTCGTGAGCCCCAGATATGTTTGGGACAGCAGGACAAGGATTCATCTCCTCTGAAACTTGGACAGTTAAAGACAGTAGTAGAAGGAAGTAAAGGGAAGTCAACCTTTCTAATTCCTTTTGTGTCCCATCACACACTGTATATAAATGTCCTTGTTGCTTGTTCCCACCCTTTTGTTCTCAATGCAAACACTTCTGTCCTGGGGGTTTATCAACCACCTCGTTCAGGTGTATTTTGAATATATTTTTCCAGTGCTAGTTAGTTCAAGTCAAGTATCTGTGCCCCATCTCCAGGGGCTGCCTTTAAGCAATTCTAACCTTGAAAAAACCCCAGTTTGACCTAGGTGCCAATTTGTGGCTTAGTCCAACACCGTATTCGAGTCTTTCAGAAATGTAAGGGTTGCCAATTTTTTGACACTGTTTTAAATTAGATATTTTACTGCCTAAGTGTGATGTCTCCAAGAAGAGGAATGGTGCAGAGGAGAAATTGCATGAACTGTGTCCCAGAGGTTTGGCAGATAAAAATAGTGGCTTGTGAGATAGATTTCTTTTTGTTATCTTTCCTTTTAATTTGTGTCTGGGATAAAGTTTGAGGGAGACTAAAGAAACTGGATAGTTTATCTCCCAAATATAGAGGATGATGCTGCCATTTCAGAATATTTTCACAGAGTGATTTATGGCAACAGCCTTTCTCCGTTCTACATTAGCAGCATGTTTGCAGGTTTGCAGTGTGTGTGCTACCTGAGCTTCTCACCACTTTGGTAGATCAAGCCATCACCCAAACTCTCATGTCTCATCTGGGCCAGAGACCTCGGAGCTCACATGTTTGCTTAAAAATATGAATACTTCACAGACTCATTCTGCATTGTGACAAGTGAGAGAGTGGATAAAATATCCAGGCTTTGTGGGAGCTGAGCGCTGCAGTTGGGAAGCTGGGTAGCAAGGATCAGTGAACGTGATACAGCTATCTGTAGTCCCATATGTCAGTCTCTCAGACAATTTCACAGATTTACTAATGGGAACAAGGCTTCTCAGTGAAGATTCTTCAGGGCCCTTACAGAGATGTGAATGTACTCCAGAACCTTGATGAGTGATAAGCAGAAACACTGAAAGACAAATTTCCACTGCTGCTTCTCAGACACATGAACTCCTTCATAAGTCAGGAGTCACTCTGAGTTTAAAGAAATCAATGCTGGCTTCCTCCCAGGATGCAAGGTCTTTTAAGAACTCTGTCTTATGTGTTTGTGTGTATGTGTGTATGTACGTATATAATGTTGTTTTCAAATACCCAGTGGAAATCTAATGGAGTTGCAGGAACAGCAGAATGGAGGAGAGCTGTCTATATCCAGCACGTAACCCAAACACTGCTGCTGAGTCGATCCCCAAGAGAAAGGCAGGGCAGTAATGCAAAACCAGAGCTCAGATGTTGGGGGCTGCTCGCTCCAGTTGAACAGCTAGAAAAGTCTTCTCTGCTCCTCTAGTGTTCTTGCTGGACACTAAAATGGGCCTAAAAATAAAACCAGGCAAACCTGGAAGAAAAAAAAGGAATTGGAAAGAGTGGAGGGAAAAAGAGTTATTTTCAGCAGTATATTCTGTGCAAATTTTACTTTGCTGGGCAAAAATTAAAATGGCGATTTTGCACCGCCATGGCTCCTTGCAGTTGTTCAGATTCATGGGGTTCCCATTTCACTGCACACCTTGAACTTCCCGGTTCAAGTGACAGTGTCTCTGATGTGACAGTGTCTCTGGTTTGACAGTGACAGTGTTTCTGGTGGGACATCGCCTTCCCACCCCACAGCTGCACCGTGGTGAAGCAGGGGAGTGAGGAGCTGCTTCTGTGGGTGTGTGTAGGGTGTGCCCTGCTCTATTGTGAGAGGGGAAGGTGCGCTCACTGTCACACCTTGTGCAACAGCAGCAGGGCCCAGGCAGCCCAGGTGCAAGAGGTGGTGGCAGGTGTGTGCAGCGTGGGTTGGTGGAGCTGCCCTGAGCTTGGCTTTGCTTCCCTCAGCTGTTTCTGGGCGCATTCTGAAGCCTCAGCTCCTCTGTTCCTGTCTGCTGCAGCGTTGCTGGCATTTTTTCCCTTTTGGTTCCTTGTGCATGACGGCAGTACAGCTCTCCTCCTGGGTCAGGCTGTGACCAGAGCCACAGTCAGTGGGTCACAGATGGGAAACCAAAACAAAGCCCACACGCTGAGTTCCCTTAGCAATGACCTGGAGCGAGGGTGAGTCTGAGGGAAGTGCCTGTGGTGTTGGAGCACAGGTGGACACAAATCTGCCTCACTGCACTGCCCGTCTCAGCCTGAGGCTCAGCTCTTGCTGGTGAGAAACAGGCTGATCCCATTCATTACTGTCACCTTCAAATATAAACCTGCTGGAACAGAGAGCTCGTCTCAAAGCAATCTTGTACTCCCACTATATGTTAACCAACAAGACTGTTCTTGTAAGAGCACATCATAAAGTGTGTTCTTTTTTTTTTAAGATGATCAAGAGGGACAAGAGACGCAGGAGATTGGCTTACGGATATTCTGATCACAAGACTTTTTGATGAAGAGAACATGCAGCTGGCTGCATATGCTATTCTAGAAAAATAAACACCACTCGTGAATAATCTAGCCCTCTTGCCATCTCTGAAGGATTTATGCCAGCTGATGTAAGTATCTGAGGAAGAGTTTGGAAAGCTGTCACCCATAGCTGCCACCTTTGTGTGTTGGCAGGATGAAATGGAGCAGCCTGCAAAATCCGGGGCAGGTGAGGATAAGCAGAAGGGACTGTCCTGCTCCTGGTTCTGCTGGATCAGGTGTTGTGAGCCAGGCATACTGATTAAGTACATGCAAGAACTGTGTGCACTGACATAGAATTTACCCTAAGGGCTTAAAGGATGAACCTTAATGGGCACAGATCTGTTTTAAGGGGTTGCTGAGATGATCTCTTACAATGTGGGACTACATCACATTCTCTTGTGTGCTCTCAGCTATCTAAAACTGACTTTTGGCCGACACCCCAGATGCAGGGTAGTCCTTTGGCACAGACAGGGATCCTCCGGTATAGCTGAGGGGGGCTGAGTACCAGGCAGAGCAGGGTTTTGTTCGGCTGTAAGGGCACCCAGTGCAGATATTTAGCTGAGCTTTCAGCCCTAGGAACTCTGCACATGCTGTGAAGTAAAGCAGCCCTTACTCAGAGAGGCTTTTCTGGCACAAAGGCAGCACTGGAAGCAAGCATTGTTTTGAAGTAAGCATTGATTTGTAAAGTATTATGTAGAGTGATAGGTCTCTTTCCTGAAGAGTAGCTGAGGCTTCTGAACAAAGCATTGTGCCTTTTATGTATTTCTCTTTTCTATGCAGTTACAGTTTGCCTCTACACAGTTATAAAGACTAATGTGAGAAGAGTTTTAGTTTTGCTGTAAGAATTCATCTATTTCTGCCCCTCTTTCTTCATCTGAAGTCAGTGATGTGAAAGTTCAGGTAGTTATCTGGGTGTGCTCACTCAATTTCAAGTCTAAAAGTTTCCAAAGTATGCCAGGATTGCTGGCCTTGGACTCCAGCTCACAGACACATGTGATTTTGATACAATATGTCTGATTCCCTGCTTTGTTATCTTCTTTTTTAGTGTTTCACTTACACGGCAATAAGAGTAAATTAACTTTATTATGAGTCATACAGAGCACACTTGCAGGTCTGTATGTACATAGAAACAGGGAGAAAGGAAATGCACTAGGATACTTAGAGTGCTTAGTATCTCTATATTTGCAGAACAAAATCCTGCCTATTCTGTGTCCATTTTTACACATGCTTTTCTGATTACTTAATCTAAAACTGCATCCTACCCTTGGCTACTGCCGAGGTGAGCCAACAGGGAAGAGGTGACCTGAGTTGTGTTTGGTCAGTCCCCATGAAAGTGGTTCTTTCCTTTTGTTCTTCCCCCGCTCTATGGTTTACTTGCTCTACTTTCTTTTTTGCTTGCTGTTTTTTTTTTTTCTGATTTTTTTGGTTTTTTTTTAGTCAGCATTTTACATACAAGCTTCTTGGATCAGGAAGTTCTTTACCTACATGTTTACATTACACCTAGTCATATTGGGCTATGATCCCGAGTTTGGATCTGTGTGCTACTGGAGTATAAACAATAATGTGATGTTGCTTTAGTATGCAGTCAGGTTGGAATCACTGCAACTCTACTCTGCTTGTGGTCACTGCCCATTGCAAGCCTGTTTTCTTAATTTTTGCCTGCAGGTGATCCTGTGTACAGCACAAATAACCCCCAGAACACCAAAATAAAGAACAGCAACAGCATCACAAAAACTTTCAGCTGTGCCAAATGGTGAAAGCAGTTTCTTGCAAGAGTGAAAATGGGCTGTAAGCACTTCTTGGTTTGTTAGAAATCTTGGGATGTGTAAATATAACTGATCCCATCTAGATTATCATAAAGGGAATTTATTGGTGAGCCCAAGGTTAGAAACCTGCTAAGGCTCAAAGGATAAGGGAAACAGGTGCTTTCTCAGAGCCTTGGAAGCTGTGCTACAATTAGTTTCTTCCTTTCCTTTGGGCTTAATAATATACTCAAGTTGGTATGTTATAGCTATGGCAACATTTATAATACAGAAACATGCAAATACAGCAGCAAGATAATTTTTCCAGGCTGCTTAGCAAGCAAATGGTTGTGTACAGAATGGTCTTCAATCCTATGAGCATCTTTCTGCCAGAGGCAGCTCCTGGTATTTATGGCAGCAATAAAACTACTGATTATTATTGGACAAATTTCTCAGACATGAAAAAAAGACTTCAGACATTTTACTTTCAAATCTTTCAGTATGTAACAAAAGGTTTGGGGTTTCAGAAGTTTAATCCCTGAGGATAAACAAATAAAGTTGTAAAGAGCACACCTTACTAATATGATCATTCCTTATTAGCATAATAATTTTCAAATAAACAACCTGCTAATGTCTCTAATAAGCAATTACTCCATGATGAAAACTGCAGACGGAGCCCACTGGTGGGTAACAGATAACAGTAAAGTCTGTCAATAAAACAAATATTGTTCTGCCTGAACAGCTCTCTTCCTCGCTCCAAGAGGAGAACAGAGCTGCCTGGGTCTTTTTACAGGCTAATGTTTGACAGCCAAGCATGTTACAACTCTGCTCCTCTGATACTTCGCTCTGATATTATGTAGAGTCTCTACTCTTTCCAGTGTTAGTGTTACAACAAAATAAGGCAAAGATCTTTAGTTAGTTGGATCTCTACTACTCTGAGTCAAATGAAACCACAGCAGGGAAAATGTTTGCCCAGGCATAGGGCAAGGACATGTCAGATTATTAGAGTTTTCTTTCTTTCTTTCTTTCATAAAATGAAAATCATAATTACAAATTTGGAGTCCATCCTATCTCTGAAACATGCAAATGAATGGAAATAGTGATTCAGCACTCTTTTCTTCTTGCTATTCTAAAACGTAGAAAAAAACATTTACAGTGGTGAAAAGGTGTTAAATATATGCAATAATCTCACTTTTCCAAACATTGGAAAGTATGAAAAAAGTCATAATTTTTCAAGCATAGTTGACAAACCATTTTCAAAACATTTGCAGTGTAATTTACATACTTGCCTAGTTGCTTTACCATTGCTTAGAAAGTTGTGATGTGCTTGCTTTGGTCTCTGTACTTCTGCACTCTTTTTCCCAAAATAATTCTGCATATGTTCTCTTGGTTTTCAAGAAATAAGGGCATGGAATATGAGAGGGCCACAAATCCCTGAGCCTGGTGCTTTCCAAATTCCATGGTGAGTTTTATTGTATATATAGCTTTGCAAAAAAGGGATCATTTGAAGGAAAATCTTGAGCCATTCTTATCTGTGTTCCATTCTGGACTGACATCATGGTATGAAAATGCAAGGAATGTACAGTAAAGCCTGGTCTGGGAAGAAGATCTTGGCAGAGGGATGATTAATGGTGTCTGAAAGAGGGAAAACAGTTACGTAAGAAATACAGCCCATGAGGTTCAAACTGAAGAAACCATCACAGGTGCAGACTGTAAACAGGCCCCAGAGGGAAGAATATTGGTCTTTTAAAGGTGGACTCTGTAAACAAACAGATGAGGCATAGGAAATATCCTTCCATATAAATTTTTTATGGTACAAATCAGTACATGGAGCACATAAGCACCGTAAGTGTTTATAAACTCGAAGAACATCCATATTGCAGTAAAGCAGCACAAATAGTACCACAGTGTAAATTTATATAGCGTGAGGCAGATGTGTGGTCTGATGGCTCAGTTTGTTTTTTTGACTTTAGCAAACGACATGATTTCTGTGTCTGGTTTTGTTTTGTTCCATTTAGCTGCTCTCAGCTACATAATTGTTCTTTTAGCTTGTAAATATTATGGTCAACCTCCAGCAAAGTTTAGATGAGGCCAATCAAATGTAAACAAGTGTGTCTGCACCAATGATGTGAGTAAGCAAAGTCAACCCTTGCGATGTTTCCTCCCCCTTTTCCTAACTCCCCTGGGACTGAAAGAGCCTGGGGTTCAGTTTAACTGCCTGTCTGGGGTTTCTTTTTATTTTCTCCTGGGTATTTGGGGTAGGACCATAAGGGCTAAGGGTGAGCAGTGGCTCCTGAGCAGCTCTGTGTTGCAGTGCTGTGCTGTGGCACGGGGGTGTTGCAGCAATGCTGTGGGATGGTGGCAGCCCCTGTGCCTGCACTTTTCCAGCAGGGTTCAGGCTGTCCTGTGCTGCTCTGCACTGCAGCACAGATGTGGTTTGGTGGCACTGTCACAGCTGTTACAGTGCAAGGGCCACAAGTGCTCTTATGCTACAGTCACCAAACCCAGTGCTTGAAAGCCTTTGCATCAAAAGCGTGTACATGGCATGCTTTTTACTCTAGAATATGATTTTTGAGTAAAGGGGTTTCACTGCACTTTGCTCTACTGTTTCAGCCCAAATTCAGCCAACCAGTCACTGTCACAGTACAGCCCCTGACCTGTAGGACTTACTGTCAATACAATAAATGAATCCCATTGGACTTTCTGCTGCAAACCCTTCACCTACAAGTAGGCCAGTGGCTTTCCCTGCATGCAAGCACCTCCCCTTGCTTTGGAGCCTCTCACGGTTGTGCACTGGGCACAACAGGCCCTGCCCATTCCCCTGCATCCAACCTTTACCTGTTTCCAGCCTTGCCTTCCCACTCCAGTTTTGCGTCTTCCAAGGGCCCAAATCCTGCTGTAGCTTTTTGCAGCTGTAGCAGTTCAACACTATGGCAGCCTTAGGTTCCACACCTCATGCTCCCATAAGCAGTGAACTCTTGGGTCACGATTTTTGATTAGATATGAATTAACCTTTAAGGAAAGAGCCCACCAAAGTAATCACTGTGATGCTATTGATCTCCTGGGAATGGAGCCTGGGAGGTGTCTGACATTTTACATTATTATCTATGGGAGAGGAAGGAGCTGGGCTGTTTTTTCCCACAAGAAATGTATCTATTTTTGAGAGCAAAATACTTTCTTTGCCATGGGACCCAAAACAGTTTTCATTCACTGACTCACAGTCTCTGGAGGCTTTTTCCCTGAGCTTAGGAGGCAAATGCTTAGTGATTTGCAGCCGGAAAAGTGACAGCCCAATTAGCTAAAAACTTAATTTAAAGGTAAAGATGTTACCTGTTTGCAGCTGTCTTGGCTCTGAAGAACTGAGTGGTCTCCACCAACCCTGTTCCTCTGCTTTTACACACAGAGTTGCTGTAGATTTGGTCATAATAGCTGTTGGGTGAGAATCTGAAAGCAATGTATCAACAGCATATGATTTATTCTGTGGTTCTTGCACAGAAAGCCAAAATATGGTTTCATGCTTTCCTGTTTCTCTTTTTGTCTTCTTATGGTATAAAAATCATTCATTAGCTATTTGCTATTAAATTTGTCCAATAGCCTATTTGCTTAATTATGGATGAATGCTTATTGATGAGTCTTTCCTTCCCAAGAGACAATCTCTCCAAGAGCCAGGCAGAAACTACAGGAAATGTATTTGGACAATGTTCAAGTTGTACTTTTTCTTGTGGCATATGGCAGGGCCAGTATGGGTCAGCTTGGCAGCTCACGGCCTCAGATTGATCCGTGGGATGCTTCCATGTGCTTTGCTTTTTATTTTTTGAGATATGAGGAGTGTCTATAATCAGTATTCATGCCAAACAGTTGAAAACTCTTTCCTACATCTCTGGAGGGTCTGATAGTTGAATCCCTGTCTGCCGTGTCCACATGGAAGGATAGGACTTGGAGGTAAATGTACTCTGGGAGCTGCCAGTGTCCACACAGCCGGGGAGTTTTGGCAGGTATGGGACATGGGCAGCTGGGACATCTAAGCATGCTTTTGTGTTTCATTCATAGATTGCATGGGGATTGTTTAGAAAAAGCCTTTCCAAGTAAAATGGTTTACCAAAGGAACAAAATATCAAGGAATGGGGTATAACAATATTTAGAATTCCTCCACATTGCAAAATCTGTGCAATAAACTTTGAAAGAGTCACTACCAAATATGCTCAGTCACTTTTTTTAATATTTGGAGTTGTTCTTAAATCTACATACCTAATCAGCTCTTTAAACTATGCTCCAGGCAGAGTGAAGTGAAAAGAAATATTAAAAAAATGCCTGAAGGGATGAAGTCTCTTGGTATTTATGGTAAATGCCTCTTTTATGTAATGGTAAATGCCTCATTTATGGTAAATGTGTTTATGGTAAAAGCCTCTTGTTGGGGGCTTTCATTAGTTTGAATTGTCTGTCTTAATGCAGCTTATAAATTACTGACAGTAAAGGAGATTCCAAAATGGCACATGGAATATTTTTACTGTTAATATATAATAAAGAGGTAACCCTCCTTTATCCCAAAGTCAAAATGCAACTCCAGATTTCTTATTTGGAAGATGATATCTTAATTGAGCTCCACCTGGGAGATGACCGGGTAAAGTTCACGTGATGTTTTTGCTTAAGGTGTGTCTGTCAGGTGCAGTTGTTTGTTTTGAAAAACATAGCGAAGAATTTCAGTGCAGTGGCACCAGTTTTGCTGCCTGTTCACCAAAGCCCAAGTTTTCTGCTGGCTTTCTAGAGCTTGGTGTGACTGAGGCTGTCTGCCACAGTACAGCAGAGGGGCCGTGAGCTTACGTATCTCTAGGCACATTGACAAGCAGAGCTGCAGAACAACACACTGGAGTGGGAGCCTGGCTGTATGTTGTAGTCTGGCTTATCAAACAATTGAGAGCTCCTTGCACCACATTTTTGATGCTGGTGGGCAGGATGTGGGCATACAGTGGACTGAAAGTGTGGACAAAACTGGCAGTCAGTACCTTGTGTCTTTAGTGAAGGACCCCAGTTGGTTTGTGAGGTAACAAGTGCTGTGTCCAAAGGACCTGCTCCAGCTGATTATGGGCTTTCGCCACCTATTGAGTCAGCCTCGTGTGCAGAATCTTTGGTCAAAATCCTTCTTACTGATGTTTCATGGTTTCTGATTTCCATTATTTGACAATTACTAAAAGGAGATCTTGTAGCTGATGCAGCATTAAGTGCAGATCTTAGAATAATCAGTAGTTTCAGCAACTACTTTCTTTCTATTCTCTCTTCTTTTGTGGCTTATTGTAAAAGTGTCAATCTCTCACTGCTATCTAACAAACAAACTTCTGCCCTGGATCCATTTCCTCTTGGGCAGCTTGCCAGGAATAACAAATTTAACTTCAGCTCTCAGTTTAAGAAAGTTTCACTTCACTGAGTAGAGTTCAAGTACAGTCTATTACCCTGACTAAGTGATAGAGGAGTCCTTTGATGTTTCCTTCTTGAGTGGTTTATACAAGCCAGGGCTTCCTGTAGGAAAAAGAGCTGCAGCTGAAGGAAATACCTGATTGATCAGGTAACCTCTTCCTCTCACTGCTACTTGAGAGCATCTGAGTGTCCAGTGACAGAATTATGCAGAGATATACAGAGACACTCAGTACAGGCTCCCCCAGCAGAAGTCACGTACAGTTTGATGACATTGCTCAGTTTATGAGGTGACAGGGACCATTCCTGCTCCTTACACCTCCTGTGCCCCACTCCTTTCTCTGCATCAGCTCTGGTGGACCACCACAGCTTGCTCAACTTGCTTAGCCTGTAAGACTTCACAAATGAAGTTTTCTGCCATGCCCACGAGGTGAGCTGGATAATTGGTAGGGCTCCTGCCACAGAAGAGACTGGGCTGCACAGGTGGCACCCAGAGTGGGAGGCACAGGGGAGAGGGGAATAACATTAGGTAGGAGTAGAAGTCCTCCACCTGCACCTACCAGCCAGCAGGTCAGCCTGGCTGTGTCACTGAGCCATGCACTTGGGAGTTCTCCAGAGCCCTCTGACCTTTTGCTGGGTCTCACTCCAGACTCTTCTGGAGGATACTGGTTTTCTCCTGTGATCACCAGGGGCTGTGTTGACTCTATCACTTAAATTGTTTCAGAACTGTGTTTTGTCTCTGTAAGAAGGCATAGTGATGCTTCCCTCCCAGTGATTCTGATCTGGGGGATTTGGGAAGAAGGAGCAGTCAGCTGGAGTATATAGAGGAAAAATAGGGAGTGTGCATTGAAAGGTGATCAGAGCACAGGGATCAGCTAAGAACATGGAGGAAAGGGAAGAGATACCAGCAAACCTTGTATTGCCTGGGTTGTTTCAAGATACCTACTGGTCTGTGGTCAGTGGTTGTGAACTGCTGAGCTTGATTTCCAAATGAGTATTTAAAAACTCCTTTCTAGTTAGCTTGTCACTCACAGATAATTGTGGGGTTTTTTTGTTTGTTTATTTGTTTTGGGGGTTTTTTTCAGGCCAATGTATGTTCGTGGCAATTTTGCCTCTTCCTGATCTTTATAAGTGTGGCTACAATGTGTGTGGTGAGTGCAGCATTGCTTTCCTGCCCATGCTGGAGCACTTGGGCACAGAACTGACTTGCAGAGCGCTCTCCTCGAACCAAGGGGACAGCTGAGCAGTTTGAGCAGCACTGCAGTGTCAGAACTAACTGTGCTAATATCTCCATGTTACTGGCAGGAGAGGTCTTAGCTCCTGGCCTTGCAATTCTGCTCTTTCTTGAGCTGGATGTGTTGGGTGCCTGTCAGATGAATATTGAGCTGATTCAACTCACTAACCCAAAAGAAAACCATCCCCATTGTCACCATTGGCTGGAAGGAGAACATGAAGAGATTTGGAGGAAAACAGCCTTTATTTTGCAATTAGATGTTGCAATACCTGTGGATATTGCATGCTCCACAGTGTTGCAAGAAAGTCCCTTGAGCAGAACTCATTGAATTTGGTTTATAAAAGCTTCTCTTAAGTATGGTTATTGAAAGTTGTGAAATTACCCATTATTCAGTACATGCAAAGTAACAAGACATTTCCTAAACTATTTTATTACAACTTATTTTGAGTTGTGAAGTGGTTTTTCCTACAGCTATATTCATGCCCAAATTCTGAAGCAATTTTAACCCCGATCATGCTGACTCTCCTGAGCTCCTTTATTATACAGATAAACACTTCTATAAGATCTAATTACCTGTAGAAATGCACAGGTGAGAGACCTCAGTGTTTCCTTGCTTTGCAGCCTGATGTGACAGGCAGTTTCAGAGGACCCTCTGGATGACTGAATGAACCTGGGAATTGTCTTTCTTCCACAAGTGATTTGCTGTTGCTCTCCACCACGCAAGATCTAGCCTCCCGCCCCAGAAGTTGCGCATTTTTTTGCAGGTAGCCCCAGGAGTGTGTCCTGCGTAATGGGCACTGACATTTTCCAATCAGCAATTTTATTTTTAAGCTCTGCCATGTCATCAGCTGGTCATGTATCTTACTGCTTCACAGACCCCGTGCCCTGCTTGTGCCTGCAGACAAATGTAGCACAGGCTAGGGGGAAGGTAATTCCTCCTTTTCGCTCTGCCCCTTCCCCTCTTACATCCCAGAGGTCTATTTCTAGCTGGCAATAGAGGCTGATTCTCAGAGGGCGGCAGACTGTATGTGACAGTGCTTCCTTGAATCCAGGCAGCTTGACTGCCTGCGCTGGGTCTCTCCTGTAACCCACGGTGCTTCTTCTTCCCCAGTGAGACTTTCACCTCTAAAAGTGCTGTCAGTTTTCTTGGGAGTTATTTCCAAAGGAGTTACAGTTTTCCTGTTGTACAGCCAAGATGTGCTTTCTTTGAAATTCCCCTGCACTACACCTCATGTGGGCTGCAGAGGCCTTTTTCTTGCCCTTTGACAGTCTTCCTGCCTTCCCATAGAAATGCTGCTCATCAGCTAGTTCAACATTTGTGCATTCCTCTTCTTGTCCTAGAGCTCAATGCTACTCCTGTCTCAGTCTGAGGATGGATAAATGATGGTCCCTCACTAAATGGAAACATATTTTTCCCCTCAAGAGATTTGCTTTTATCCAAGTTGTTTCTTGAAGAAAGACAAAAATGCCAGAAAGAGAGATGTGAGCTGAAGCAATTTGTTTGTTTGACTGCAGGCTCACCCTTACATCAAAGTACAGTGGAGTTGTGTGGTCAGATGGTCAGGTGTGTGTCTGGAGTGTGAGGAAATGAAGTTTCCAATGGCTGCAAATGGATAAGCTTTGAGAAAAGTTGAATTGGCCAAGCCTCAGTCATGTTTCTTTTGGTTCCACTTGTTAAAAGACATGTTCCTTATTTTCTCATGAACTCTTTTCTGGATGAAATGTTAGAACGAATTCCATTATGCTCATCCTGTGCAGGTAATAAATATTGCAGGACTCCCCTGGAAAAAGTAAGCGATAAAATTCTGGTATCTTTTCCAAGATTCTCTTTTTCGCATTCAGTGTGGAACACGTTCCAAGGTAGTGGAAAACAGAGTTTCTCACTTATAGAAAATCTTATTGTTGGCGGTTTTTAATTTGGTTTTGAACCTCAGTTTTTAGGATCATCAGCTTTGAAGTGGGAACCCAGGCTGGGTGCAGATTCTGACCTGGGGAAGGTTTGGAATAAAGTGTTTCAAAGAAACAGCATTTTCTTTGGAAAAATTCTGATGATTTAAAATGTCTGATACTTCATACTGCTGGTCAGTTGGATTTGTTGTGCAGAAGAACCAGACTCTGTCCTAGCTGCCCAGAAACTGCATTTTCCCTGGGTGTGCTCAGGGAGACACAAGAGGAGGCACCTCAGCATCCCTGGTGGAAAGTCACCTCTGCACAGGCTGTGGTATCTCCCCTTGCAGCTGTGAGGCTGGAAGTGCAGCTTTTGTGGCTGACTGCAGCTCTGATGGTGGACACAAAACATAAAATTCACTGAATCTTTGCACTGAGAAACAAAGCAGCCCTATGGCAATAGGACTCCTAACTGCCAGCATCTCTTGCCTGCCAACTTACTTCCATAGTAGCTGGGATAAGGCCTTAGGGGGAAAATCATGACAACAAACATGGCAAAATATGAAGCCCCTTTTCTTTAGTAGCAACTGCTCTCTTCCCACAGCTGGCACTGGGGGAGAATACATGAAAAGACCCTGAAGCTTCTTTGTACTGAGCGTGTAGCTGTGTGATTGATTTCTTCCGCTGGCAAGGGACACGTAAGAAGTTCCTGCTCCGACAGATTGTTCCTGTCTCAAAGTTTTGAGGTGGCATGCCACAGAGCTGGTACACACTCTGGCCCACAAGCAGCTGTACCCTTGTCCCTGGCATGGTGGGCATGGTGTAGTCATGGCAAATGATGTAGTCACAGCACACCTTGGGCAGCCAGCGTAGCCCAAGGACAGGTATCCTTCCCACCTGTTGGGTAAGTAGCTCTTGTTCTTTGTTCTGCTGGAGGGCGTTCTTTGTTGAAAGGAAAGAAGACTGACATAATCACTTGATTAAAAAAGCCCCATATGCAAGGAAGGGCAGAGGGAAGAGAAGCACAGCCTTGACTTCTGCCCACCAGGAATGAAAGAGGAAAATGATAGGTCCTTTTTAGGAAAGTTTTGCTGCTTGCTTATGAGTTGCTCTCACTGAGCTGGAGGGACTTGTGTTGTCTTCTGCCCTGCATGGGAAGAAGCCAAAGCATCTACCACAGACGTTTTAGGCCTCATGAGCCCATGTCCATTGGGTTCAGCTTTGGGAACTTCACGTTTGTTGTGCCAGAGGCTCAGTGTGCTACTGGTAAAGGCATTAATTGCAATTGGTTTTGAGGCTTTTTGGCTTTTACTTTTGTGGAAAAACACTCCTCCCAAAACTTTGGGGAAAGGGTGGGGGAGAGGGAAAATGCAACAGACATTTTTACATAATTATTGAACTATTCTGATGAGAGAGAATCCTGAAAGTTGTCTGATGATTTGAAACACTTTCATTTATTTGGAAAAGTCTTTGCAGAAGTGGATTCTGGGTTTTTGGCTGGCATTTCCCAGCAGCTGTTGCCAGCTTTCCTACGGGTCTGGTAGAAAGTGCATAGACTCTGGTGTGCTGTGAGACTGTGTGTTCCTGTATGTGTGTTTTCTCTGTGACAGTCCCCAGTCCTCATTTCAAATTTTAAAAGCCTGTACAAAGATGAAGGCTTGAGCGACCCACTGCGCAAGAGCAAATGGAGACTGCCTTTGTCTGACCCCCTAAGGCCCACCGTCTTTGCTAATAAAGATCCACGGTGTAACTCCCCATTAAAAGTGGCAGTTGGAGGCCAGGAAAAAATCAGTTATCCAGTGTTTGAAATATCCGTTTAGCTGCTGGGAGCCACCATTTGATCTTAAGCAGGATACTTAGATGTGTTCATTTTTAAGTGTCAGGTAGTTCAATGACTTCACTCAGTATTTGCATTTTATGGGGGTACATGTAACCTGAAGAATGAAAGGAAAGTTTGCTATTTCCTGTAAACATTTTTATATAAAAGTGTCACATGAAAAGCTGTTGGATGAAAAAATTACTGTATTGTGAAGTGCCTGGAAAAAATCACTTAGGCATTATTTTAATCCTTGGCAGTAACCATTCCAATGTATACTGTTTGTTTAAGAAATCTAGAACATTGTTCCTGAAATGACTTTCTTAACGACTGTGGGTACAGAGCCAAGCACAGGGAATCTGTGTATGGGTGAGTACACAGAGGCTGTTCCCTTTGGCACAGTAAGACCATGTAAGGATGTGGAAGGATTCTGGCCATTTTACCTGGAATTTGATTCAGACCACATTGGCTTAGCAGTGGCATAAGCCTGTAACCAAAGCAAGTAAGCCTAAAGGTCGATAGTCACTAAGTGATTTTCCTTATACCCCAACAATATGCCTTGAGAGAGAGTTCTCTCTCTTCATCTTCACAGGCTCTTTAGATTGGTTGAAAGGTGTTTAACATGCCACTCTTTAGGGTTTTTCTCTTTGTGGCAACTGTCTTATGCTGCTCTCCTTGTGTAATTATGGTTATGTCTGGGATAAAAAAAGAAACAAAACAAAAAACAAACCAGCAGGGAAAGAGAGAACCTGGAAAAGCCTGAGGACACCCAAATGAGACAAGTGGAAAACACATTTTGTGGGGACGAGGTGTAAAATCAAAGATGATAGAAATATTCAACAGCAAATTTTTTCCTTTCAAGTGGGAGAAGTATTTTGGTGATTAATTTTATGTTTAGTCTTGTACCCCACCACAGAAAGAAAAGTTTAAAGAGCGATTTCCTGCCTGACAACAGAAACAGATTGAGAATTTTGAGCCTTGATACATCCCTAGTGGAAAACAAGTGCCAGCAAGAAAGAAAACCATCCCTTTAAGAGGGAGATTGGTAGCACAGGTCACTGTCTACTTTGACAAATCCTTTTCTCTTGTGTCATCTGTTGGTTTTGCTGTTATCTGTAGGAATGATCAAGGAGACTGATATGTCATTGGAGAGCAGGAGAGAGGTTGCACACGAAGTTTGTCTTCTATATTGTCTTTAATTGAACCTTCCCTGCTGCTTTTCCAGGCTGGTGGCTTTTCCGCACAGAATTAGCTGCAGGCAGTGCCTTCAGAGAAGCCAGGCTAGCATGACAGCATGGCTAGAGCAGAAGTCTTGAAAGATTGCAGGAGAACTGAAATGAATAATGACAACAATAAAAACATGGATGGAGGAAGAATTTTGATAATGGTAGATGGAAAACAGACGCATACAAATAGAGGAAGGCAGTCGTAAAAAGGTCAGTAAAATGCAAAAGGAGGAGGACAGGGCACAGTCTTTCAATGATTAAAAGGACTTTCTTTATACATGTGACAGTTCTGGACATGTGAGCTGGTCTCATACAGTTAGATACTTTTCACAGGAAACCTTTCAGCATGTCTATTTTTGTGGTGTTTAGGCAGCCTGTGAGTGATGGTATCAAGGAAATATGAAATGGCTGACAAAATGGCCAAACAGCATGCTAGATTGTGTTTACCAGGACATAACCTGCCTGGGTCTGGTTTTAATTCAAGAATATTTACTTACCAGTTACTATAGTGAAGACACACAGATCTGAGGAGGAACTAGCCTCTTTTTTACCTCCTAATGCCATTGTACCTGAGGGAAGAGGGAGAGGATACAGAGCCCCTTATTTCAAATATCCCTCTTCTGGAGCAGTGTTCTCTGAGAATTTTAAAGCCATCTAATTTATCTCTATAACCCTGGTTTCACCTTTTTCTTGAATTCTCATTGAATAATAATGGTTAATTCTTATTTAGCATTTCTAATTTGCAGCCCTTTAGGTGCTTTACAGTGAATGTCAGGATGGCTCTTCTTATTTTACTGTAGGAAAGGTGGGGTTCCAAGAGGCAGAACAACCTTGACAACCCTGTGTTCCTATTCATTCTGGGCCCTTCGCTCCACCTGAATGGAGGTTTCTGCTAGGAAATGTTTAGAGGCTGCTTGTCCATTGCTTCAAAGGAATTGGGGAAAAAGCTTCCTCACCTCTTGTCTCCTGCTCATCAGAAGCAGCCCCCTGCTGCAGATATGTTGCTAACTGTGATCTCTTTGGGGGCATAAATTTTCAGATAAAAGTGATGCTGACAAAGGTGAAAATGTTCAAGAGGTGAATTGGCCCCAAGGGATACTTCCTCTGCTGTACTTTCCTTAAATGCTGTAAGTAAAATGCTGTGGGACACTTACTTTATGTATGGGAGAAGTTATATGACTTGAAGTTGTATGCTATTGATTTGTCTGGGTTAAACATCGTGCAGCAATTTAAAGCCTTCTCTTTGCTCTCTGTATATTTCCAGCATTTAAAGTTTCTTTCTTTTGTTCTTTTCCTTGGGGCTATGTGGTGGGGTTCTCCTTTAATTTTTTGTGGTTTTGCGTGCTTTCCTGATATGTCCCTGAGCCTTCAGGAGGGATAAGAGGCTTCCTTCCTGATGCAGGGGTACCATATCCTGCTGGATGTGGCCCACCACACTTGGCCCCTTTGCCTGCTTTGTTCAGGGCTTGGCCAAGGTGAGGCCGTGATATTCCCTTGTCAATCCCTTACCTGAGAAAGTAAAGAAGGAACCATTAGTCCTGACTGTAGGAAAATCCACAGAGATTCCAGGCCAGGTTATTTATTCTCCTGGTGTTGCATTTTCTGCTGTACCATTCAGGACAGAGTCAAAGTCACAGAGGCAGGCGGGTGAAAGCAGTTCTACGCCTTTCCCTGTCACACAGCAACTTGTCAGGGAATCTCTAATAGCTATTTTTATTCTCACATTGGTTGAGTTAAATCCATTCGTTTCAAAATGACTGCCCTGACATTTGAACGTTTCAGGCAGACTGCTAGTGGCAGCACCTTATTTTTCTGTTGGGAAAGGATAAAAAAATAAAATAAAATGGTTGACATGTAATTAAAGGAACCAGATAGAATCTGAAATCTGAACGGCACCCATTATTGAATAATGAGCTATAAATCCTTTGTTACAAATCGCTTTAACATAGCACTGGTATGGGAGGAGTCGGAGAGAATGGTGTCTTGTTTTACTTAAGCACTGATTTTGTGCTCATGGGAATTGTTCCTTTAATGACATACCTTTACAGAGCAGACAAAATCTTGGACCAAAAGGGCAAAATGGAGCAGGTAGGAGTAAACTTATGTATCAGTGTGAACGTTGTGTGAAAACAGAGAAAATACTTAAAAATGCCCAGTTTGTGTGTGCTTGCACTGCAGTGAGCCCTTAAAAATGCCCAGTTTGTTTGTGCTTGCACTGCAGTGAGCCCTTAAAAATGCCCAGTTTGTGTGTGCTTGCACTGCAGTGAGCCCTTAAAAATGCCCAGTTTGTGTGTGCTTGCACTGCAGTGAGCCCCGTGCAGCCCCTGTGGCTCCCCAGGCAATCCCTGCAGCCCAGGTGCTGGGCAGGCTCTGCGTGGGAGGTGAGTGAGGAGTGATGCTCTGCCTGTCCTCTCTGCTGCACTTCGGCTGCTTTTACAGCTGCCAAGTAGGTAACCCAGGATATGTAGGATCTGTGACCCATGTGCTGCACCTAATCACATTAGTGGAAAGGAGAGGGATAAGGAGCTTAAAATCTTGCTTGGCTTTTACAACTTGCTGAGTCCCTGTCTGGGTGTCTGTGTATAATTTTTGGTTTAGAATCTGGACTGTTCTAGGCAGGTGAACTGTGTCTCACATCTGCTGTTTTGAAATATCCATCCACAAATGTGTTTTCTGTCTGTATAACTGTCATCTCTCAGTGCATAGCTTCTAATTGAATACTAAGC
>JAWWMP010000011.1:16249330-16261157 GCA_035047865.1 Dendrocincla tyrannina
ATAGAATAGAATAGAATAGAATAGAATAGAATAGAATAGAATAGAATAGAATAGAATAGAATAGAATAGAATATGCTGAGCTGGAAGGGTTCCATGGGGATCACTGAATCCAACTCCTTGCCCTGCAGTCATGGTCCTCCAGCTCAGGGCACTGAAACCCCCTTGGTCCATCATCTGTGTTGAAGACAGAGGCAAAGAAAGCATTAAACCCTTCTGCCTTGTCTCTGTCCCTGTTTGTGAGGTGACCATCCTCATCCTGTAACAGGCTGATGATACTTCTACACTGCCTATTGCCATTAATGTATTTGAAAAAACTCTTTTTATTGTCCCCCACATTTCTGGCCAGCTTCAACTCCAGCTGAGCTTTGGCTACAGGAGTCTTCTTCCTACAGTGGCAAGCAGCATCTCTGAAGTCTTCCCATGTCACTTGACCTTGCTTCCACTGGGCATACACCTTCCTTTTTCAATACTCTAGTGTATCTCATCTTTGTATTGTAAACTTGCTGAGTTTCATGACAGTGACATTTCTGCTACTTATTAATTCTATGGGAAGTGTTCAGAGCCTTTGATACTTTGATACTTCACCCTTTGATAAAAGTGTGGTATTCAGTGCCATTTTGTGCAACTTTCACTGCATTGTCACACGGTCTCACCCAGTTATGCAAGTGCTGGCCTGAGATGGTTTGAGTGTTACTGAGAGCACCACATGCAGGGGCTGAGGCACTCAAATGCCACATTTCTGATGGGTTGTGGTGAGCTGGGAAGAAAGAATCAGACTTGGTGTGTGAAGGGGCCTCACAGTGATGTGTGAAAGGACTTGGCTGGACAGTCTTGTGCATGTGCGCCTATCACCTAACCAGGCTGTTGGTTAGAAATGCCTCAGAAGAAACTGCCCATCTTTCCCGTCCAGAGACCTCCCTATCCGCATATCACCATCCCACACTATTCCTTCACCTCCACCAGCTCAAAGCTCTTCTCTGCCCCATTCCCACTGTTCCTCTTCCCACAACCCTTCTCATCCTGGTGGCAGGGAAGGAGTGGAGTGCATTCATTGAACTCATAGTGGTCCTGCTCTGGGTTCAGAGCCAGCTCAGAAAAACAGTCTGTGCACATATTGAGACTGGGCAGTAGAGGAGTTCTGGGCAAGCAAAATCATCCTCTCCCTTTAATTCCTGTACAAAATTCTGGGGCAGAAAACCTGTGAGTGTGGTGGTCCAGTGCAGAGATGTAATCAGTGTCTTTATTTGTCCCACAAACTATTATTATAGGTTGAGATGGAGGAAGATGTTTGTCAGAGTGATTCTCAGATCCCAAGCTGAGCTTTCAAAGCAGGAAAATAAAATAAATTGAGCACAATTTATGTGTAAATCACTAAGATACAAGCAGTGTGGACTCTCAAGTGTAATAGTAGTGGAAATAGCAAAACTACTGTAGTTAGTGAGGTGCTGCTGTATATCTGAGCATGTGGATTTTAGATTGCTTTAGGAAAACACTCCATCAGCTATACTACACTGCCTTTTTTATTTTTGAATGCTTTTCTGAGTCCTCTGCTTAGACTCCTTTGGGTCTCATAAATGGGAGGTTCCTTGACTGCTGCCTGCAGGTTATAACAGTATCACACAAAGCCAACATGTGGGCAGTGATGGCCATCCCAAGTATGTTTTTTGGAGTAGAGCTTCATTTAGAATAAGTTTTTGATGCAAATGAAGACATATGGACCCATGCTCTCCAAACCATGAGCTGGCTTTTTCAAGAGGCATTTTTTGCTGGATTCCACATCATGGTTTGCAGTATATTCACCACCAAGAGCTATTAATTTAATAGGATTGAGCTTGTTTCCCATAACACGGTACTCCACTGCTTCCTTGTAAAAAATAATCATGTGGGTTTTTTTGTAGGTTACATGCAGTCCTCAGGAATTTTTAATTTCATTGGAAGATGCCTACAATTATCAACTAACTTCAGGCTTAATTAACTGATTAACTTGTCTTGTGACTCTGCCTGCCCTTTAAAGTTTCAAAAAAAAAGCTTTAAAGCTTTTTTCCCAAATGTTTTCCAGAGTATCATTTTGTACTTATTTCAATTTTGTGGATGCTTGGTAATGAATTCTCCTTGGTTTTGAATCTAGTTCAAATAACTATGTCTATATAGAACCTAGTTTGATCTGTATAAAATATTGTACTGGCACCAATGTAAACCAAGGAAATGGCTAGCAGGCCACAGCATAATAAGTTAATCACAATGATTAGTCGTCCTCCTGGGACACAGATGAGTCAACTCAGGTCAAGACACTTCTGGGAAAACTAGATAGCTGGTAAATGTATTACCAGCTGACTATCAAAGTCCCTGTGCCATACCAGGAAATATCCCTGCCTTGAGCAATTCTTCCCTTTCTGCAATGACAGAAGCAACCCCAATGCGTAACAACTTGTTCTCCTTCCTTCTATTCCTTGCTACCAGTTCTGGCAAGCCAAACAATTTTTTTCTCCATGTCATTCTTTGTATATATGAGCTAACAACATAGTTTTTCACAAGATGCAATACTATTCAAAATGTAAAATGCAGCCTTTTTATCTAGTAGACAAGAGGTAGAGTTACCTCATGATCTTTTGAAATTTGTTTATTTAAACATCTTTTCCTCTTTTCTGAAATGGGGTCTAGATTATCATTTCAGGATAAAGCAGGAACACCTCCTTTCACTGCACCACATTCTACTATGATATGCAGAATTAAAATGTGCTCCCACCTGAGTAAAGTTTATATAGTTTGCTCCATAATGGGATGTGAAAGCAAAACCTCATCTGTTCACATCAATATCTCTTCCTTTTCATACTGGCGGTTAAGGGGACACTTGAAATGCCCTGTTGGGGCTGACACTGATGCCTCAAGATAAAGATGTTTCTTAATCTGAAACAGCTCCTGTTAATCTTAACAACTCCTTTTTATTTTGATAGGCAGAGCTGATCAGCAGATCCACAAGCTCTGTGCCTGTTTGTTTTTATAAGTAACTACTCTCCAAATAAAACATAAACTGTTTCTATCTTAGCCTTTTTTAATAATATCTTCTTATTTTAGATGTCTTTGGATATGGCACAAACAGGAATAGCCTTGATGATTTGTTCATGCCCTCACCAGGGATGAATTTATTAGGGAGTCTGTTAGTTACCTCTTCTTCCCTTCCATCTGCCTGTGCCTATCAGCATTTCCCAGTAGAGCCTGGCAGCCAGGACCTGTTGAGCATCACCGGTGGATCCAGATCTGATCCAGTCATTTGCATCCATCATTTATGCCCCCGAAGATTTGGACAGTAACCTCATTTCAGTGTGTTCTCTTTATCTCATGTGTACCTGTGTGTCCAAGGGGTAACACCATCCAGAGATTTGGGATGAATGGAGCTGGTGGGAGTTGAACTGCCTGGACAGGTTCCAGTGATGCCAAGGTCTACAAACAGATCTGTTGAGGCTGAAATGTTTGGAATTATATGCATTTTTGCTGAATTGCTGCAGCTTTGCTAGAGAATATAACCTTGCATCTGGCAGATGGCTGTCTTGGGAATGTGATCTCAATGCCTCTTGTAGTCTCAGATCTCAGGCTGACCAGTGGTGGAATTTTACCAGTGAATATATATTTCAGAATTTGTGTTCTGTGAATGACATTAAAGTTTGCTTTGGAATGAAGGGCTTGTTTAACTTAGTAGCACAAGGTCAGTGCACCCATCCTCTCTTATAGTGAAGAAGTTGCAGCTGAAGACATATATCTGACAATCATTTTGACTTTTTGCTGCTTGAGATGTAGACCTGTATGGTCTTTCTTAGCACATCTGAGAATTTTGCAAAGTGTGGACAACTTGCAGACAGAGAAAAAAAATCTTCAAATGGTTTAGTTAGACCCAGTCTGTACGTGCCAGTGATGTTCAGCTAATAAATAACTTAGTGTAAATAGATAAAATGATCTACAAAACAATATATTTATATATACAGCCCCTCATTGCTGTTTTGGTCACTTATCTACCTTGGCCAGAACCAAACATTCTAAATCTATGAGAAACTTGAATTTGTTTCAGAAGAGAAAGCTTTATGGCAAAAGAGTTTGATTATTTCACCCCGGTAGACAGCATGAAGGATTTGATATTGCTGGATCAGATTAGTGTGGTTCTTAGGTTCTTCTGACCAATCCTTTTGAATCTCAATATTTAGAGAGCTTGGTGATGGGTGTTTAACAAACCTTAAGGTAAGATGTATGTCCCATGGCTTGTCCAAGGTTCAGTTTCCTAGGCTGGATGTGATTCCAAGCCTTTAGACAGATAAATCATGTATACAGCTCCTGGGAGATTCACATGTTAGACTGATCCTCTCCTGATGGTAAAACTCGGTTAAGTATCCTTTAAAGATTTTAAAATGTAGGCCTCAGTCCTATAGTATAAGGCACATCAATTCACTGGCTTCAGCTAAGGATTTACTTGAAAACAGGTATCCTCTAGCCTGTAACACAGGGCAGGATTGAAACACATTCTCCTGGGGTTCCTGTGAAGTATGGAAAATTTCCAGTGGAGGAAACTCCATACCTGAGAGTATGGAAAGCTGGTGTTACAGCCACGTGGATACTGCTGTCAATGGCATAAAATCCCAGTGGTCTACAGAAATTAAATCTGACTGGTACTTTTGTCTGACTGAACAGGTCTAGTTATCACCAACCATTAAACTATAAAATAGTTTTTTCTACTGCTGCAGTTGTGAATGGAACTTTAAAGTACAGACAATAATGTCAATGCCACAGAGTATACACCTGAAATTGAAATGCTGTCTTGGTCTGTGGATTTTAATTTATAACATGGATCATAACTCTATTAAAAATCCAAGTAGAGGTACCCTTCTGGCTTCATACCTCTCTCTTGAACTAATTGCTTGCAAACAGAACTTCTCTTTTAGAAGCTCCTTCCACGAAGAACTCTGTAGGATTAGGTCTGTGACAGAAATGCCAGCTGTGACATAGGATTGCATGTCAGTGCTGTGGGAAGATGGCAAAAGAGCCTAGTTCCTGTGCAGCACTTCTCATTCATAGATTTTCTGAGTGTCATCTTGCAGCGATATCCCAAGGTTACTCAGCAGATAAGTGGCATAGCTGGAAATGAAGTCCAGGTGTCCTGAGCCCTCATCCGCTCTCCATCCGTGCTGCCTCCAAAGAAGAAATGTTTGCAAAGACCTGTAGGAAATGCCCAATTTGCCTTGTGTTTCACCCCAGCACTGGAATGCCAGGTCAGCAGTATTTATTTTCTTTTCTTGATTCCCTTAATTTTTACTTTATAGAGAGTTCTCTCTGTAATGGAGCTTTTTGCAAACTCAAAACATGTTGCTGGTAGAGCTTGGAAAATTTCTTGCAAGAAATGCAAACCTTACTGATGCTTGTAAAATGGTACTTCACGAACTTTGCCTGTGGACCTTGGGAAATGGTAGTGGAGGAAGCGGCCTCCTGCCATCACATCAGCTGTGGTCCTGTGTGCTGCTCTGATCCCACCGATGACTGGATTTGAGAGTAAAACCAGTCCTGCCTCTGCCCTGTGTCAGGTTTCACCCCTCTGCCCTTGCTCTGAAGGAAATGAGTTTAGAGACACGAACTCACTGTTTCTGGGTCTGGGGCTGAACAGATTGCCATATTATAAAGCCCCACCACCCATTGCTACAAATCCATTAAACATCTCCAGATAACCATACAGCCCCCTGCTTCAGCAGCTGAGCACGTAAATTCCTGTGACCAAATAGCGGCACAGTTAACTGCTTCCACATGTGCTCCCACCGTGCCCATCTCAGAAGGTGGAATCCCAGCCCGGTTTGCCCGTGGGCAGGACACGGCGATGAGGGAGGCTGGATGGGCACCCTGAGCCTTACTCCGGGCACGGGCAGCCCGGCCGACAGCGACAGTGGGACCTCTGGCTGTCCCTTGTCCTCCTGTCCCAGCACTGTGAGAGCCAGTGCCTGCCGTGGGAGGCCAGACCTGCCAGGCTCTCGCAGATGCTGATGCAGCCGAGCGATGGGCTCCTTGGTGGCCGCCCTGGCACCGCCTCGGGATGCTCGGGGTGCTCCTCGCCACAGCCGCACCGCACTGCCGGGAGGGCACACTGCTTTTATTTTCTTGCCTCCCGGGCTGCGGGCAGGTTCTGTTCCGAGCGGGACAGCGCTCCGAGGGGCTTCCCCCGCGCCGCGATGGAGCAGCAGAGCCGCGTCCCCGGCCGGGACCCCGCACGGCAGAGACAGCCGCGTGTTTGCCTTGGCCGCGGCGGCGAGCGGGCCGCCGGCCAGCCGGGGAGATTTCCTTTCGCCCTTGTTCACAGAGCCATTCAGGAAAACAATCGGGAGCGATGAGGGTTTTCCCGTTCCGCTGGCTGTGCGGCTCCGGCCAGCGCAGCCCGGCTGGGGGACCGGCTACCCGGCACGGCGGGAATGGGGGTGGGGGAGAGGCGGGGATGGGTGAATTGCTTGGAAATAAAGAATCCCCTCAGCCTGTTGGCACTGTGGATATAAAGCCTGCGGTAGAAGCAGGCCTTAGGTTGCCCAAGGTGTCAGGGATGCCGCGGGAATGGTATGGAACATTAACACGGACAGAAGAGCTCAAACTGCAGGTGTTTGCATCTCCCGGGGCAATTGACCGGGACCACCAGGAAGGCTTGGCAAGTCTGCACCTCCTGGTACAGGTACAATCACACCAGGTGTAACGAGACCAGCAAGGTGCTGGGAATGCCCCCTCGCAGCTCAGGGAATCTCCGAAACTGCCCGACCAAGGTCTGTCCTGAGCTTCCTTTCAGAGCTGAACCTGTGGTCGGAACCCGGTGGAAACACACAGCGACCTGTTCCTGATGTCAAGGTAATTCCAGTGTAGCTGACAGGGCCTTCAGCATATTGTAGTCTAAATAGATTTTTATTTTTATTTTAATGGCCTTTGAAAAGCACTTGAATTGTTTTGAAATGGGTTTCTTTCAAAATGTGTTCTAAATATCTGGGATTTCTTTTCTTTTTACATACACCCCAAATTCAGCTGATCCTTTTAACATGAATAGTTTGTGCAAGACTTTTAGGCTGTTCCCACTGTCTGCAAATGTATTGGTTGCTTTTTTTCTTTAATGCAATTGATTTATACTGTTTTGTGTTTCAAGACTATTCAGGTAGGGGAGTGGCTTGAAAGTCTACCTGGAAAAGTCATCACCAAATAGTCTCAAGAGCACAAGCTGCAATTTCCAGGTGCAATTTTACTTCTACGTCAGAGGGAATTCACAGGTTTATGTTACCTTGAGCTAAAGAATTGCACACCTCTTGTTGCTGTTCATACTGGAGGGGGATGCACTGCATGTTTGTCTTCAGTTGTATCTCACATCTAGCCATACCAACAGGGAGTTTTTAAAAGCAGTTTACCCTGAGTGTCACGCCTTTTCATGCTTGAAGAAACACTAGGAACTCTGTTTCAGTTCCATTGAGTTTGTAATTTTATCTCTGTGAAGTCTTACGTTTCTCTAGAAATTGTGGCAGCCCATGAAATGGACTTCATTTTGGAATTATAAACTCTGAATTCAAATTTTATCACTTCTCGGAGCTTAACAGAGCACTAGGTTTGTGATTTTATTCACAAAGCTATGGATCATTGCAAATTGCTTCCTACTATTTGACAGCTTCCTTTTTAGAAATTTCAACACTCCAGCTATCTGCCTTCAGCAGTGTATGATTCTAATCACTGATATGATTTCATAATCCTCCTTTAATTCAGCAAACATTCCAGATTATCAACATATGCAATTTGTATTTTGGGAGAGCACAGTGCAGCAGAATTTTCCTGTTGTCAGGCTTTTGGCTTTTGTAGCTGAAAGGTGCATGTTGTTAACCAGGAGTAATTTCTTAGATGTAGTTTATAAATACGTGTAACTATTTTGGGTTGTAGAGATGACATTCCCTTCAATGAATGTAAGACATAAAACTGCAGAGTTTAAAGCCAAATTCAGCAGGAAGAAAGAAAATTACTTCCATATATCTTCTGTATGTCATTAAATGGAAAATGAGATAATTCTTCCATACATCTGAAAACTAAATAGAAAGGTCTATTCTCCTCTCAGTTTCTGTGGATAACTTCAGCTAATTTTTGTGGCAGTTATGCACGTTCGTGGGAGAAAAGATGCCTCGAGTAGGATGATACGGTATACATACATTACTAAATAAAATACTCATTTTGCTTAGGATAATCCTTCTTTGTTCCAGATATATGTAGGCATTCTTAGAGCAAGTGTTTCAGTTGTCAGGATGACTTGATACATTTGTTCTTTGATGTCAAATTCAGTTGCATCACTGTGGAATGGTTGCTACAGAAACCCCAGCCCAGTTTTTAAATGTATTGAGTTCACTCCCCATTACTTAGAAAAGCTGGATTTGATTTCTTTCCTATAAAAAAGTTCATAATAAAAGGGGTGAAACCTCTAAAACTGTAGCAATAAGTGTGGAAAAAGTACCCAGATAGTGAGATCAGAGACAGTAAGGAAAAAAGCAATTTAGAGGCCAACAAACAAAGTCTATCTCTTGATAAAATGCTCCCTGTTGTAATTGAAACCAGAGCTAAATTAGATCAATACCAAAATATTAAAGTGTGCCAAACCTGTTTTCTGTAGGCTTTGCTATAATTGGATTCTGATGCAAGAGATAGCTTAAGTAGGCAAAGTCTGTTGACTCAAGACCATGATTATTCATAGAAAAAGCGCTTCCTGCAAAGGTATACGGTACATTTATCTGATGTTTCTTGAAGAATTAACACATTTCTATCCTTCCCTTCCATGATGATGCATTTGAAGTCCGTATCTTGACTACAGTAAATCTCTGTCTTGCTTAACAAGAAACTATTTCACTGTATAAGCGAGGCATATTGACAACAGATTTAACCCAGACAACTCAGCTTTATTCAATCAGAAGAATGCTGGCCTGGTTTCAGGTTTCTGAGATACAGGCACAAATGGACATGCCCCAAGTAGAATCCATTTGTTTTCCCATGAATGCACCTAGTAGGAGGTCAAATAAAAATAAATATTTTGGCTCTTCAGAGCTAGATAGATTTCTGGAGTATTTGTGATTCAGACTGGAAATGTGATTACAACAAGCAGAGGTAGTATCTGAAATATGTTCTATTGAAAGTGAAAAAGCATTTTTTTCTCTCTCTCTGTTTTAAGCTGTGGTTATTCCTTGTCTTCACTAATCAGATTTATGAGAATAACTACATGCTGCTCTCCTCTTTGTAGAAGCTCAGGAGTTAAGGAAAAATAGCCATTTTTGTAAACTTTTAGTATTTTTTTTTTTTAATGTAAGTATAACTTATGCAAAGGAGTAGTTTATTGACTTCTCCTGTGATAGTAAGAATAAATCAATTTACATCCAGCATACTAGGGGCCCCAGATTCTCTGTGGAGTTCCACCAAACAATGGAATAAATTGTGCAAGGGCAATTTGTCCCTAATGTTTTTGGCTATTTGATTTTGTTGAGGTTTGCCGGTATTACTTAGATATTCACTGTAATTTATACTGCCATGTAAAAAAACCCTGCATATTTGCCTGCAGGGGAGTGAGTGCTCACTGAAACAGTTCTTTGAACATAATAAAAAAGAAATCCCCAGGTAATAAAAAAAATCCCCGGCTTTTATGAATAATGCATTTGTGGAACAGGGGGGAGAGGAAGTGCTTTTCAGATTTATTCGCCCCTCTGCCCCCCACTCAACCTGTTGGCAGAAATAAACTCTAGGTTGGGCGCGGGTCCCTGCATTGTAAGTGTGCTCTGAGGTGCTTTTTTTTGAGGTCCTGGCCTAAATGCTGCAACACAACCAGACACTAAATACTGGTAATTCTGATTTATTTGTTTGTTTGTTTTTAAAGTCTGTGGGTGTCTTCCCCTGTGTATTGACCATCTGGTTGTGGGTTAGGCTGTTTGGGATATGCCTGGCATGCTGAAAAGCAACACAAAATTGCAAAGTGATTGGAGGCCCATTGAGGATGGTTTGTTTGGGGTCCTCAGTGAGCTTTGACAGAGAGCAGGTGTTGTGATGATAAATTCAGAATGGGGTTGAGGATTTTTCTCTTCAGCTGGTGAATGTGTGGGAAATGCTGGAGGCGCACTGTAAAAAGAAATGATTCTTATTCAGGAGATACTGAAATGGAAACACTTTTGTGTCACAATCTTAATGGGAAAGCTGTTGGAGGATTTTAATGGATTTCACCCCATAGCAGTGGTTTGAGGTCAGCATCTGAGTGTCCAAACTCAGAACTGAATTATGGCTGTTGAGCCTTAAAAATGGAGTTTCAGCAAGGTTCCCTTGAACAAGTGTCCCAGTCATGACCAGTGCCACGGTACCTATCGCTATGTCTTTGTTTTTTGAAAAATATCTGACAGTTTCCAAACTGAGGGTGCTGGAGGAAATTTCCGTAATGTGTGAGGGGTGTATATCAGGCAGCAGAGAATCAGCTCTCTCAGGGTTCTGTTTCTGAGAGTTTCAGCGGATGTGGCGCTCTTACAGCCAGTTAAACTTTGAATAATCCTTTTAGGAATAAAATATATTTTCTGTGACTGTGATTGTGCCAAATCATTTTAAGTTGCCAGAAAGCTGCTTTGGAAGGACTTGAGGAAACCACAGCTGGGAATTGTGTCACAGATATAAAATGAGATTTATTTACTCTTCTACATCCAACACTGAAATAATAAGGAAGTCAGGAACAGATGAAAGAAACACTTGCTTTTTACAGATTTTTTTTTTAAAATTTAATTTACTTTTTATAGAGTTTCTGTAGCAAATCTGCATTTTCAACAGGGACTTAAAGCTCTTCTCACTGAGGTCATTGGCCAAGTGAATACTAGGAATGAGTCTAGTGATGCATTTTATGTTTTGGGGGTAGGGAGTAGAGTGCATGTGCTTCATGCCTCAGCAGCATCTTGAGGGTTTCAAAGCACCATGTTCAGTTTGCAGAGCCTGTTTCCAAGCCCACATTCAGTGATGGTCTTCTCTGCACACTTGCTTTGTTTGTGGATTCTACTTATCTTGTTTCTCAGCATCAGAATTCAAGTGGTGCCCAAGGACTGACCTATACTTCCACAAATAATGCATTTTATTTTATTAATGATTTTTAATGGCTATAAAATGCTTCTGTATTTTGTGGGTTGCAAGGATTCTTGCTTGTGCTAAGAATGTTTGTGGACTGCCTCTGTTTCAGCCTTCTCTCTTGGACAATGTGTGGGAACTGTACCCATATAGAAAACTTGCAGGCTTTGCTTGGACATATATACTAAACACAGCCTCACTCCTGCAGATCTGTGTCCAAGAATCCTCACTTTTTTTCAGGGTAAAATGAAAGAGAACTGCTGATGATAATTCTTCCCAAGTCTTTACTTTTTGGTGTTACTTGTGTTTGCATAACTGGCCAAATTACAAAGTGAGGAGTATATGTTATGCTCTCTTCTGCTTTTTCTTATCTAATTTACTGAGAGATACATTAGCAAGAAGTCTGTCTTCTGTCCTGGTGCAGACAGGAGCTTTTATGTATCAGAGATGATAAGGACTATTGTCATAATGGGAATCTGAAAATACAATACAGCTGTGTACATGTGTGTGTGTACATCCCATCTCATTGTATTCATGCTTCTAAAAGTATTAGGCTAATAAATTTTGTGTTCTGTTGATATGAATTATTTATTAAAATGCTATTGTTTTGCATCAAATGAAACATATTATAATGCAATGAATTTTCCCCCTCAAATGAATGCCCATTAAAAAATAGCAGTTAATTTATTTTTGAGTAACTGCTTTAAGCATTGGGCAGGTA